>JANHGN010019620.1:9877-32373 GCA_024605025.1 Megaceryle maxima | reverse complement strand
GTTTGCTGTACAGAAAGAAATAAGAATGGAAAGATACAAGCTTGCATTTCATGACAAGGGGGAAGAAAAGCCTCTTCCTCACCGCCGCCGAGGGTGCGTTCCCCCGACACCCCCTCCGGTTTTCCCGATAGGGCCTCGGCGGGACGCGCGGGCGGCCCCGAGGCCGCTGCCCCGCGGCGCCTTGGTGCGCAGCGCCGTGCGCTCGGCTGGCTGCTGAGCCCGCGGAAGAGCGGTCCGCCCGCCTCTTCGCCCAGGCCAGGCAAAGAGTACAGCGGTGGAAGGACCCCGGGGAGCCGTTTTGTGGCTGGGGAGACAAGTGCTTTTGTGTAGCGTGGGGACAGTCCTGAGGTTACGTTGATACCACTGCAAACCGCACTGGATGTGTTGAACATGATGCTAGTTAAAACGTGTGTCTCTGGGTGGGAGGAGTGACCGCGCTCGGAGATGTGTCCCAGGCTGAAAAAAGTTTCCTATAAGGAAAAATGAGCGAATGTTCGTTTCTGGAGACAGTTTGCCGGCTGCTTGTAGCATGGCGTCTTGTAAGCCCCAATTTACCTTATGGAAATGCACGTAGGAGTATCTACTACAGAATAGAGCTGAAGCTTGTTGAATAAAACCAAGTTTCAATAAAGTGTTTTCCTAGCTAAAGTAGACATGCTTACTTCTGTAAACAGTACTTCATTTTTTCCATGTTAAACATTTCACTAACCTTAAGAATATTTGTTAACTTGTCTCTTCATAAAGTTAACAACTTTTAAAATCCATTTTGCAATACTGTTTTTTTTTTTTAATCATGACACATTTTTGTCTACAAAAACTGTGAATCTTCCTGAGAGAGAGTAGGTGGATCTTCAGGGTTTGTATAGCTCTGTATTCAAAAGGTCTGTTTTACTTTGTATTTTACGGCGATAGTGCTATTCAGATTAATTGGATTTTAGTCTCTGCTACAAGTAATGCAGAGATAATAGCTTAGGTTCACAGGGTTGTTAAATATATGCACAGATTGAAGCAGCTTTGTAGTTAGTTTATACTGAAGTAGCTCAACCATTTCTTCCTCTCCTATGGTGACTCTCTCCAATGCTACAGATTCCTTGGAACATGCACGCTTTTGAGAAGCTGGATAAATGCTCTCATCTGCTACATTACCTGAGATCATGAATTTAAAGAAAAGGTCAAGTTTTTCTACATGATCCGGGGTTAGTGCAGGGACTGCCATGTAGATGTAGTTCCATGGAGTGGTTTGTAAGGGTGACTTTTCACCTATGTTTAACTGAGTTGCAGGTACAGTTCTGCAGTGAAGAAATCATCCTGCAAAACGTTGAGGCTGGGGAAGGGGGAGTGGAGCCCAGAGCAGGAGTAAGTGTGTGTTAGCTTTTCTTCTGTGAAGTTCTGGGGGCAACAAGGCCCAGACACATCTTTCTTTGTAGAAACTAGCTCAGATTATCATTATACCTTTTACTTGAATCCTGGTTAGCTATATTGCATGTAAGTGTTTTTCGAATGTACAACTCTGTGTAAAACTATACATACATATAGAATTAGCTCAGAAGTTTCAGTGCTAATTGGTAAAATTCTAATTGCATGCTTGTCTTGTGAACTTGGTCTCTGTTTCTGTTTTCTCGTAATGTTGTTATAGTGATGTTTAGTAAAGGGAATCCCTTCAGTCCTGTCATGTGGAAGTACTGGAAACAAAGTAATAATAAAACAACCAGCGTCTCTTGATTAGGCAGCCTTGTCAATTGGTGCCTGTATAGCTGCAGATTTAGCTGGAAACCTAAGCTGTCATTTAAATACTAAGCTCAGATCTTGGAACTGTGAATAAAAAAAAGCTTCATCTACCAGAGCGTTTGTGACTAAATAGTGCAATAAAACATTCAGCTAGAATTGTGTGTTATGACTTTGCTTAGCAATGTGTATTTGGTCATTGAAACTTCTGAGGTAGTATATTTTCTTCTCTGAAGTAATGCATAATATATATATATATATCTCATATAGAGAGATAGCTGTATCTAGAACCATAAGATGAATAGCTGCATCCAGAATGATGGGAAGAATTAGAGGACTTCTATAGAATAAGTAATTTGAAAATATGTTCAAATAGGGTTTGTTCTTTTGGGTTTTTGAGTGGCGTGTTTTTGGGGGGGGGGTGTGTGTGGTAGTGGTGTTCTTTGGGGGGGGTTTTCCTCTAGTAAAGCTGGTGTATTTCTGCTCACAGAATAGATTGGATTTACAATTAAGCAGTATGATCTGGAGCTCATAAGTCTAAGGAGCTTAGTTATTGACTTGAATGAGTTTATTAATAGTCTACTTAATGGTTCAATTACTTTATTCTCCATTTTCTGCAGGATTCTTGGATACAAAGTCTTTTGTACTAGTCACTTATTGCCATTATTGTGTTTGTTTTCTCAGAATGTCTTTTTATACATAGGTATTGTCTGGTTTGTGCAATAATAGTAATAATGATTAACAGTCACTCTTTTCAGCTTCTTTGCAGTGATTTTTCTCAGTAATTTCTAGTGCTGCTATTAAATTCAAAAATTCTATCTATAGTGAAGATTTAAAAATTCTGCAATACTTGTGTACATTACAGCTTACAACTATGCTTTATTATTAGATTTTATTTTTCACTCAGCCTCTTCCTGTGTGTAGTTTCTGCATCAGTAAATATGTCAGTGTGAAGAAACCAGCATTATCTTCAAATTATAAATTAGGCAGATTTAGCACATAAGGAGGGAAGTACTTCATACTAGCAAACATACCTGTGGTTTTCTTTTAACTTATTTTCTGTCACCTCAGTGCTTATAAATTGTGTTTGTCAGAGTTCTCTCCGGAATTACTTTTAATGATCATATATATTACAACTTCAGAAATTTTACTTGTGAGGTGTTAGGTATGTGGTTTAGTGGTGGGCTTGGCAGTGTCAGGTTTACAGTTAGACTCAGTGATCTTAAGTATCTTTTACAACCTAAATGATTTTGTGACTATCTTGGGGGAAGAACAGAAAGATGTCAGTTTTCAGTTCTAACAGCAAGAATGTAGCACAGAGATGTTGAGTAAACAGATAATAACATATATTTCTAATGGTTTGATTAGAATAAGTGGTGGAGTAAGACATGGATGTTTGCTGATAGTCTTCCTTAGCTTAACAGTTACTGTCTTTCTCTCTTTTTGGGTAAAGTATATATGATAAGTTCACTTATTCAGTAAACAATGTGTAGAATAGGGACTGAATAATTGTTTTTAATTTATTGTGAATCTAAAATAAAGTTTCTGCTACTATCTGTTAATAAAAATAGGGGCAGTTTTTGATACTTGAACCAGCTGTCACTGTCAGACAAGTAGTTGCCTGTTGGTATTTCTGCTTGTGAGATGACTAGTAATCATGATATTCTGATTGCTGTTCCCTGCCACTTGTAGCAGATAGTAAAACTCTTATTTACATTTCTTTGCTTTGCTGTTCATACCCTCTTTGTGTTGCACATTTATTTATATGTTTACTTATTTCTACAGGGAAGTACGTACACTGCTGCAAAGAGTTAATGTATTTTTTATTTTCATTTCTTTCCCTTTAGAGAAGTAGGCAGTGAGTACATTAAATAATTTTTCCCTTTGCTGCCTTATAGTGGTAAGAGGGAGAGGGTGGCTTTGTACTTATGGTTTGCATCATGTTGTAGGGGAGTGTTCGGAGGTTTTTAAGTTTTCATCAGTGTAAGGGTTGTGGTTGGAGTTTGGAAGATCTCTGTGTTTACCATGTAGTGAGCTATGGAGGTGACCTTTTCCAGTTTCAACTAGTCAGTACGGATTGCATTTCTGGGCTTTGCCAGCTTTAGTAATTCTGAAATCAGATAGCTTGCATGTATTTCCTGATTTCATGTCTGTGGATTAGAAAAAATGCAGTGGTTCCTCTGAAAAAATCTGGGAAGAAAATTGATGTTCTATCTGAGCCTTCAATTGTGTAAAATCTTCTAAATACCATTTAAAAGGGTAAAATGGATCTAAAAAGTATCTCTTACCCAGTTTAGCTTTTAGGTCTGTGAAGAAACATGCTGCTTGTTAGGAGAAAAGTGAGGTACTGTAAGGCAGCAATCATGCTGCATGTTGTATTATACCAATCAGAATTAACATATAAAGTATAAACTGATAGTCAATATATTTTGACTCTGTCAGGTAGAAGATTGAAGACTGAAAAGCTAATTAGCGGATGAAAGGATAAGAAGCAAAGTTGCAAAACCAAGAGTTGATAATTTTAGATGGCTTAGAGGGCTTCCCCTCACACAAGCAACACGATATTATTGTATCACCTTTTGCTTAATCCTCTCTCAGGCTATCTGAATGAGTAGTGGAGTAAGAGTCATTAATGGTTTTACTTGCATTTAATTTTTATAATTTCATTGTAGGTCTTGACAGCACTATAAATAGTACTACAGTGAAAAACAACCTGACAAAGGGTTTTCAGTAGTCTTCATTTTTTCTTAGTGAAGTCTGTTCTGTATTAGGAGAAATTTATTCTTTTATGCCACTTCATTTGGTAGCAGTCTACAAAGAACATAAAATTTATGAATACTGTTTACATTTTTCTCTTAAGTTCACAGATTTTCAGATTCTAGCCTCTGTTTTGCTAGTTGAAAATGCTTCTTCCTGTTCTTGTGATCGTCTTGTATCTTATAATTGAAGGTGGTTTTTTTTTTTTTTGTACTTGACTGTCTCTCTTCTTACAGCAGACATTGGTTGTGCCTTGCAGTTCTCCACTGTGTTCTTCATGGGGCAAAGACAAACTTTGTGAGAAAGTTTCGCAAGTTAAACTGAAAGTATGGTTTTTAATCATGAAGCTGAATGTTTGAAAAGTTGTATGCTGGCATTCCTTCTTTAAGACTTGTTTTATTAAGTCTGCACATGATCAGAACAGAGAAACGTCTGGGCTACTTTAAGGCAGTCGTTACTGACTTTCCTGGCCCTGGGACCTCTGCAAGAATCTTACGACTGTGGTAGGAAAGGGGTTCACCTCCAGGACATAGAAGTAACTCTCCAGAAACTTGGCAGTCTACTGTGGACTAAACATACTTCGGCCCTAGGGCCATCCACCAATGGTAACAGGGTAGGCCCTCTTGTCTTGCTGCTTCTTACAGCCAAGAGATATAAATTGCTCAGCAACCCGGTGTCAGCACAATCTAGTTATAAACCTGGATGTCTTATGACTTTTATGTGTGGCTGAAGAGACACAGGTTGTCCAGCTCTTTGCTTGTACATTTGAAAACCTTTTATTTCTGAGACAGTTTTTTGATCTTTAGAAATAATCTGATTATTCTTTCTGGAGTCAATTGAAATGCCATACAGTACATTTTATTTTTTCACTATGGTTAACAGTAGAATCTGCTTTTTATACAGCAGTACCATAACTATGTGATTGAAGAGTTCTTCCAGAAGTTAGATTTTGTAGAAGGTTAAATCATCTTTACATTCCCTTTCTTCACTAACACTGTGAAACACTACTTCAGACATCCAAGGTGATTGTTGCTTGCACACTGTGACTTAAGAAACCATAAGTTAGTAATACTAGTGGATGCAACTAGCTTAGAGAAAGTACTAGTATTAATTTTTGATTTTAAAATTTTTGTATTTGACATGGGGGAAGTGAATGTATCCCCTCAGCTTGGCTTCTTACACAAAACAAATTATACCTCAGTTAAAATGAATTAAGAGCTATCCTTGACCTGAAGCAGCTGAAAATCACTTTAAGGTGGCTGTAATACATGTTGACTGAAATAGTTGCTTTACAACATTGTCAGCTACCTCTGTGTTTTTTAGTATCTTTCTTTGTAAAGAAATCCTCTCTAGGATTTTTGTGTTGAGTTTTTTTTTTTTTTTTCCCCCAGATATTTGCGCGATGCTAATAATACTCTTATATTGCTGTAAATGCAATGATTTTATTCTGAGTTGGGAACGTGCTTATTCAGAAATTCATGTTAGGGTTTTTTGTTCTAGGGTGTGTGTGTGTGGGTTTTTTTGTTTTTGGTTGTGTGTTGGTGGTTTTTTTTGTTGTTTTTTTTTGGTTGGTTTTTTTTTTCGTTAAGTTCAACTCAAACTGCTTCTAAGTAATGAGCTAAAAAAAGAACACTTTAGTACAAATGTGTGTCCACACAACACAGGAAGTTTTACTATTACAGCCATTGTAATTTAAATTAATATCCTTCTGAATGTATTTGCATTCTGAGAAGAATTTGTTTCAAATTAGTTGTCTGACTTTCTCTGTTTGTCAAATGGCTAAGATTCTGCCTTGTTGGATTTTAATTGCGTTGTACCAGATGTCTATTCTTGCAGTTAAAAATGCAGATGAGTCTTTCTTGTTGAAGTGAACAAGAATGAAAAAGAATCAGGCTACAGTTTTTTCTGACTGTTCATCAAGATACAGACCATTTTTCATCAATATTGAAAAAAAATCAATATTTAATAGTTCTGAAAGTTTTCTCACCCTGGGAAGTGTTTGAAGATGGATACTGTCTTTATACAAGTATTCCCCTGCCTGTCCTATTAAATGCCTCTTTTTTTTGTGGTGATTGTATACAGGCACAGCTGATGTATTGAGTTTCCTAGCCCTTCCAAACAAAGTGAGATATTAAAACTTAAAATTAGGTGTTTTTTAATGTAGCTATTTGTTTTGTTTTGGTTTTTTTTGATCCACTTTCCATGGCTGATGCGGTGACAGTGTGAAGAACATGTGAATTTAGTTGTTTTTCAGTGTTTCTATTACATTTAATAAAAGGTTAGAGGAAACATTGCCTTTGTTTCCGGTAACACTCTGAATAGTACTGGAAAGGGGCAAAAATGTGTTTTGCTGCACAGATAGGATTTTTCACACATTTTTACTGCAACTGCATAGCCTAAAATTATCAGTCTGTAACTTTCTTTGCTTGGCCTTTTAAAAAAGTACACGGGAAAGCATTGAAAGCAGCTGATAATCTTTGCTTTTGTTGGAAGTTAACTCCTCTGGTTCTTTCATATTCAAAGGTCAACTTTCTTTTTCCTGTCCTTGGCAATTCATGTATTGCAGAAAATGGATTCAAATTGAGAAAGGCTTACTGTTGATTGAAAAGTAAATTAGCTTCTGGAGAAGTGTGTGGGGGGAAGGTAGAAGTCCATTGTATTAAATACTTTTAACAGTGGCCAATAAGCAATAGCAAAGGCTTCGGACAGTGTAACATAGCGGTGGCCTCAGGGCAAGAATACAGTGACATAATTGGTTTGTTCTGTCTCCAGCTCTAACCCTGTACTTGTCCAACGCTGAATAATGTTACTTTCACCCGTTTATGTAACTAGATAAACTGGTACTGCCTTGTGTATGGATACCATATATCACCTTAATTTGCCTTCTGCTTCAGCTGGGTATGTAAATAAATTAAAAGTAACTTTAGTTTTACAAGGCTTTAACTCAAGAAAATAACTGGGAATATTTATTGATACAGTTTCAGATTAGATAAAGGATAAACAAAACCTAACACACAAAAGTGAAAAGCATTCAAACCTAGGAAGAAAATTAAAAGAATTAGATTTTAAAATATTGTGGGAGAGCTTGACTGTGAAAATAAATTGTGATGTATTTCAAGTAGGTAGCCTGAGGCCAGATTTGCATATTTTGGGCAGAAGTAGAAAAGGTTGGTTACCTATCATTAAAATGCCACTTTCAGAGGAAATTAGATGTGAATGTTGAACTGTTTTGTGCCAAACCTTTCAAAGACAGAAAATTTAGGGCCCTGACCTCACACATACTTGAGCTGGTGCAAAACTCTTCTTGCGAGTAATTCCACATTTGGTAGTTCTAACTGAGCATGTTTATCAGAGATTGCAGTATTCAAGATTAGGACTTTATCACTTAAAACTTTTTTTCTTGGTAAAGTAATTTAGCCATAAAAATGAGGGTATTGCCTTTGAAGAAGATGGGAGAAAAAATAATATAGAGCAGATTTTTGAAAATTAGCTTTCTGTTCCTTTCTTAGGTGCCTAAATAGCTGTAAAGTACAATTCAGGCTGATGTCAAGCTATAAATATTGATGAAGCTGAACTTGGCAGCTGGTTATGTTGGAAGCTGTTGTTTGCAATTATAGTTTACAATTATTTGCTTAACAAGTCAGTATTTGTTTTCTTTGACAATAATACTGTTAAGATCTTGGACTTCTCTGTATATGTAATCATGTTAGTAGGAAGTCAAAATTTCTTTGTATAAAACACAAAACCTCAATAATGATTAAAAATGTGATAAATATGGAACATGCATTTGAAAAATTTTCGAGTGTAAACTAACAAAAAATGAAGTACAAAATAAAAGCAAATTGTGATGTAAGCTTCATTCCCCCCCGCCCTTCTCTTCGCTCTGTCTGGCTGTAAACGTCTACCCGAAGTTGCATTACAGGGTGTAGTGCCGTGACTTAAAGCTGCAATATGTGAAGCAGGGTGTGTGTCTGTGTGGCATGACTGGTGTGAATTTCCTAACCATGCAAGTCGTGCTGTAAAAGATAACTACAGGGTAGTTTAAGAGAGGAAAGTTTGATGTTGTTCTAATTATAATACAGGAAGATAGAAAAAACTAAAAGAGTTTGGAAAGTGCAGTATCTTCTAATCCTGTGATACATTTGAATGATTTTTAGTAGTGATGTCTTTAACTCTTTTAAATAGCAACTTCAGCACTTTTATGTGCCAATGGATAACGCACCCTTCCCCCTCTTTTGTGCACGTGCCTGCTTACTACCTTATCAGTTTTAATTTAGTTGCTACTGCTGTTTTTGATAAATGTACTGCTGTATAGGACTTGAAGACTGTTACTTGTGGCTCAAAAGGAAACCTTTGATCCCAAGTTGTCTTTCATGGTATGAACAATCTGATGGGATGATTCTGTTGGGATTATCAGCAGTAAAGGAGTTATTTATAGCTTTCAGGTTTAAAGTTGAGCTGTTGAGAAGTAGGCTGCTTCTCTCATTGTAACATTTTGCTTAAGGTGGAGAAAAATGTTTCCAGTCTCTGGTCTCGTATGTCATCTCCCCTTCTCCTCACCTCTCCCCCAGGAAACTCAAGTCCTCTCTATTCTGAAGACTTCCTGTCGTTTTGCCAACATCCCGAAACAAAGACTTGCTACGGTGTTACTGTTTTTGCTCCAGCAGTGCTGAATCACTGGAATGCTAGTATACATGGATTGCTGGCACTTGGAGTGTGACTGCATCCCAATTTTTGCCATCTGGACATCATTAAATTACGGGATAGTTCTCATACTCATGGTAATGGCTGCTTGTGTGCCATTAGGATTCCAAGCATTGCTACCATTATCAAGTAGAAGCAGTATTAGCAGTGTGAAATCCCCCCCCCCCCCTTTTTTTTTTGTGTGTGAAAAGCCTTAGTTTACAAGACCTAAGAGAAGAACAATTGAAAAGATGGAGGGTTTTTTGTAGTGATAGTTTGTTTCCAACTTTGCAAAAAAAACTTCTTTCATTATATCGACTGGGTAAAACTTTGATATAGAGTGGGGAAAAAAAGTAACGAATATTCTCATCACATTTTAACTCCCTAGTCATCACCAAAACTCTACTATGCTGCTGACTGTTGCTCAGTTAAGATGAAGAGTACTCCCAACAATCTAAATTTTGATAGTTTCCATAGATGTTGTAGTAGTGTTGAAGAACTTGAAGATAATATGTAGGAACAATTTTCAGGATGTTTATTACATATACCTATGTATTTACACGTGTTTATATGTGTGTATATATATGTTTCAGCCATACTGGAAGATAGAGCAGGACAAAGCACGATGGACTTTGGAAAAGTTAACCCTTTGGCAGCCTTGGCCTGATTATAATTGGAACATAACCTTGATTATACTTGGAGTGATGTGTAGTGTCCAATAGGCTGCTGAGGCAAAAGATATCGGTCTCTGTTTTATGTTCACTGTAACCTTTAACAGATTATTTAGCAAAATCAGTATGAGAAGAAAGTGAATTTTTATGCTGCTTTGTGCAGTAGAAAGTGGCAAAAATGCGTAAGTTAAACTTTTTTTTAAAAAATACAATTTAATTTTTTTTTTTTCTTTAGTGGGAGGAGGAACATATAGCACCGTAAATGTTTTGGAACACTGGGAGATGTAATGTTCTGCTTTCAGCTCATGTTTCAAGGCTGTCTTCAGATTCAAGAGCTAGAAATGGGATTTTCTAAGTAGACTTAAGACCATTTTTGTGCAGTCCACAGCTTTCTTTACCCTGCTTTTGAAACTGGTGATCTGGTAGCCAGGTGATCAAGTGAATAAAATTTCGCTCTTTTAAAGATTATATATACATGAGTTAAGAAATAACAACAGTTTGCTCAGAAAAAGCCCCTTAAATGTTATTTGACAAGTATCCTTTTGCACATTGTCAGAAAGTGAGGCACTTTTTAATAGGAAAAATAGACTCGCTAATTTTGGGCTTCTTGAGCAGGTCATGTTGTATTTAGCAAAAAAAAAATCCATCGATGTCCATTTAGCAGAAAAATCTGACATCTTGGGGAGTGCTCAATTTTCTGAAAGTGTTTTGCTAATTTATATTTCGGCTGTTGTGAAAATACTTAAGTCCTATGAACTGGGGCTTGTGTTTTGTATGTATTAATGACATAACTTCTGCATAGTCCTATTCTCACATTCCCTTAGAGTAGTACAAACTAATGTATGTGATATCTATTTCAAGTTACATTTATTTATCTTCTTGTTGAAAGTGTTTGTTTCATATCTACATGAACAGCTGAACCATTTTCCATATAGTACAAAAAACTCCACATCAGTGCAGAGAAGTTAATAATGAACAAAATATGAAGTTGTGCAGCCATGAAAATTTTCTCATGTCATGTTTTGCTGTAGAATACCATGGTGGTTTTTGTTGAGTACTCATCTGCTGCTGCTGAATGCTGCTCTCTGGAATTTTTAATTTTTTTTTTTTATTTTTATTATTTTTTTTAACCTATAAGAGACTGAGGATTTTTGCCTCATCCCATTCCCTCGGGCTGCTTTGTTTAGAGTCGTATTTTTAGTTTGCTTTTCCTTGAAGTGCTAATCCTTCCTGAATTGCCTTCCACATAACTAATGCAAATAGATGGTTCTAAACAACCTTAAAGGTTGTAAATTATCTCTCAAGCACAAGTAGCATCTCTTCTCTTACCGAATTGTTTCTAATTGATTGCAAGTTGCATTTCCCTCTTCAGTCTTGAAAAGTGGACTACCACAGTGAGACCCGGATTATCCTGGATAATTTTTATAGTAAATCATGTTTGTTA
Source organism: Megaceryle maxima (assembly GCA_024605025.1). Lineage (NCBI taxonomy): Eukaryota > Metazoa > Chordata > Aves > Coraciiformes > Cerylidae > Megaceryle > Megaceryle maxima. The sequence goes on along the minus strand of JANHGN010019620.1, from coordinate 21,093 downwards.
CAGTGCCAGTGTGCTGTAGATGAAAATTATGAAATATTTCTGTATTGTTTTGAAGTTGTGAATGACTTTAAGCCAACTTCCCAATATCCTCATTAGGTATGTGCTGGTTCAGTGAGATTATATTAGGAGCTGGTTTTTGTGAGGTCATGCTTTTAGACAGCTTGAGGCCTTTTGAACAGAGTGTGCATTCCAGTTGCTTTATAAGAATCATTCCACAACATAAGTCAGAAGTAAGTTAAAATTTGTTGCCCTTAGCAAAGGGACAATTAAACCATAGTGGCAGAACAGACCCCTTTTTGTCTCCAAATGTGCTGTTTCTAGTCAAAAATTGTTTGAATGGAAATCATGCCCAGAAAGCTCTTAGTTAATGCTCAGTAAAAAAAAAAAACAACTCAGTTTATGGTAGCTAGTCCAATGACAGGAACAGTTTGTCACTAGATAATGCTGTACATTAAGCCTTAGCAGTAGCCAACACGATAATGCAGTGAATTTAGAAATGTGCCACCTGTTGGTTACCTTCACAACAAATGTTTCTTAAATGGTGCCTGAATAATGGCAATAGGAATAATTTATATCTTAGTGATGTTAACTTGCATGTATAGCAGTAAATCAGTAGTTCTGTACCTCTTTTTATTCCTAGAAGTTGGTTGTGTTTTGCAAAACCAAAGTTGAAGTATTTGATTTTAGCTGTGGTTAAGACAGGGTGATGGATTCTGAATGATTTGAGATGGACTTGAGTATTAGCCATTTCAGTGCTGCTGATATGTTAGCCTTTCAAAATAGGATTAAATACATGATAATTGGTAGGTAATGGGATTAAATTTTACACATAATATTTAATAGTCAGGGGTTATTGTAGGATTGCATAATCACTTTCCTTGAACACACTAGTATGTGTTCTCAGTTCTTAAAATTTCTATTCACAAATGGGGAAAAAAAAACCTGAGGTGAAACTAGTTTCTTGTATATTTTTTGAGCTTTTTACTGTTCTTTATAGCCTAGTCAACAGGAAATTCTGTCACACATGCTACTAGTGTTTAGTGCTTCTCCAGATTTGGATGGGAGGTTGGGGGGAGAATTTAAGAAAATATTTTCCCTGATGGCAGCCTGTTCCTTTTAGTTCTGTGCACATAGTAAATTTTGCTGTTCCTCCAGAAGCAACTTACGTGAGGTGACCAGAAAGGAGGTATTTGGTGTAAAGAATGTGTTGCGCAAATGTGGGAAGATGTGCAACACCCTTAAAAAATACTTATGGAAAAGTTACTCTAGGATTCCTGACTATACAGGGTGTTCTGCTGCTTCACAGATTCCCTAACGCAGCTAAGCAGATTGCTGCACTTGACTATATTTGAACTGGAAATACATACATAATACTGGAGGGGTGGTTAGACTGCACATGCACACAGTTCTAGTCTATCAGGGCAGGATTTAGTATCTGTAAGCTAGGAGTGTGTAGGTATAGTGAATTGCTTCTGTTATTGCAAGATGATAAGAGTCTGATCTTTCAGTGTTTCAGTGGGTGCCTGAACTAAGTGTTGCAGTTAACTGATTAATACTTGGTTAGGAACTGCCACAGTTCTTGGAGGGAAGGGGGAGGTTCCCCCCACTTTGTTCTGTCAGAGGAATGGTGCATAAATTGTGAGTGGGCTGTTTGTTTGGTTTTTCTTTTCCTCTCCTCTGGCTACCTAATCAAACTGTCTGATTTCCTGGCTGAAGTTACTGCTATGCACTGCAGGTAAGTGGGCTATGAATCCTAAAGCCCTGGCTACTGGCAGCAGCAGAAGATGCTTACTCTTGAAGATTTGGATTACGGGAAGATGTATATTTAAATTCTAGTATGACTGTGATAGACACTGAGATTTTCCTTGCTGTAACATCTTTGCAGTCCTACTCGTCTGCATGTTGTGCTACGTGTTCAACCCCAACTGTTTTCACTGGATTCTGCTCTCTTGTGCCACTTTAACTTTGCTAATTAACATTGTTATTGCTCTAGAAACATAAGCCTAAATTCGTCAGAGTAACGGGAGGACAACAGTCTTTTCTTGTCTTATATCTGTTAAAATTCAGATACTGATAAGAGGCTTTTTTCAATTAGGGATGGGAATCCATGCTTCTCTTAATGAACAAGATTCTGTAATGAGATAAGACCGATTATTGCAATAATTAGTAGCAGTTCTCTCTTTTCCCATGGAGTCATTAGTGGTCCATAAGCATGTGGTGGTTTGATTGGAACTTTGAATGCTTTTGCTAGATGCTAATGCTGTGGTATTTCACTATCCAGCCTGCAACAAGCCCTTTCTGGTAAAAGCTGTTGTTTGTCCAACTTCTGCAACATTTCCTATTCTCCAACTTCAGGTCCTATGCTGTCAAAAACTGCATAGACACTTCGTTAGTGTTGCTTTTTGGCTGATACTCATTGGATGGAGATGCATGTCAAAAACATGTGATAAAACTGTGAGGTTAACAGCAGCTGTTGACTCCACCTATGAAGTGTTGCGTACTTGACTACGTAGATTAATAATAGTGTATTAAATAGCATGGCTGGGTATTTCTGAGATGGATGGTAGCTTAACATTCAATCAAGGAATAATAATTTTCTTTCTACAGTTTTGGAAATTATCAGGGAATATTGAATACTTTAGCCAACAGTGAGTTACTCTTCACTATATTTTCAATGCATTTCAGTAGTAGAAGCATTTCCTTAATTTCCTACAGTCTGGCACAAGGTCATTAGACTTGATTTTACTTGGTTCACCAGCATGAAAGCAGGGATTTTATTTATTTATTTATTTCTGAAGGAAGGAAGTATTATGAAGTGGTAAATGTTATGTCTCTAGTAATTTTGGAGTATGCCTCTACTTTACTGTGAAAGTAATCAAGAGTTTGAACATTATTAGACTTCTGTCTCGAGTCTGTTTTTACCAGGCAAGTTTAGAAACTTTCACAATTTAAGTGTGGGCTCTAAGGTTGCTAATACTTCTGGGATATCATAATATTAAGATGATGTTTTACTTAATGAAGATTTTTCACTTGGAAAACTAGTAATTGAGAAGGCTGAGCATGTTGCACATCTGCTTTCACAGCACTTTGAAAAATGTTTTTGTACTGCACCCATACATACTAAGCTAACAGTTAAAAATTTTATGAAAAAGATAGTAGGATGATTAATAATGATAAAACTGTAACTTGCTGCCTAGTACATAACATTTTCAGCAACTCCGATAGTGACAGTAAATCCTTGGAAGGAGAATGTCCTGTTCAATATCCCTTGGAGAATTCTATCTTGTAGCACTATGCAAGATACATTGTTAGACTTTGGTGTCAGGCCTCTATCTATAGTATTTAGTGAAGATTCAGAGCTAAATCATCTGGCAGACTAAATACTACAGATACAGGTGTAAGACACCTCTTAAATGGTCTGGTGGGTCATGGTATATGGATTCTTACTTTTTTCTCAAAACCAATTGTTGGTCTAAGTTGTATGGGGATGGGTGAGGAATAGGTGTGCATAAGCGATAGATGGTATTATGTTTTTAACATTTTCTCTGAGGTAGTCAAAGATGTGTTTCCAGCAGTGGTTCAGCCTTATTCTATAAAAGCCTAAAACTGCTAAAACTTGAGCTGAAGGCTCAGCAAGTAAATGCTTTTTACAATATGCAAATTTCTTGCCTTTGAATAATTTTCTAGACTGGGATGAGAGTTCAAGTGGAAGAATAGTGAAGATAAAGGTGGTACTTAGATCTAACCCTAACTGTGGCTCTCTTCCCTCATCTCCCTATTACTGCATAAATTACAGTGGAGGGAGAGTGGCCTGTATTGCTACTTTTACAATTACAGTTCTTTGTTTTCCCTGCATGATTTTATTAAGAAGAATAAGGTTTTTTCAAAATGCCTTGGTAGTAAGGGTTGCTGAGCTTTGAAGACAATTGGCTCTTTTTTAATCTAGTAATGCTCACAGTTGGCTGACCTTTTAATTTTTTTTTCTTTGTCCTTTCAGGGTTTCATTTTTGCACTGAATGTAGCCAGGACGGATCCTCGTGGGCTTTGGCAGCCCTTGGAACCTGTCAAAGGTAAACATCAACCAAAGTTCAATATTGCGTTCTTAAAAGTTGGAGGTGAGAATATTAGCTTGTACTAGTTCTTAACCAGCTATAGGATATATCATTGTTTTCATATACTTTCTAGTGTATTTACTGTGGGTTTGGGTGTGAAGTTTTTTCTGTAACTGCCTGATGCAATTTGTTTTTTTCAGCTACAGTTGATGCGTGTGATGGTTTTCTTTGACAAATAATTAATTAATGACAAGATTTTAAAGGCACTGGAATCAGTAAATGATTGGTTCCTACAAGCAATGAAGTTAGTCAACTTTTGTTTATCCTCTGGATGCTCTTGCTTTCATCTCTGTACCCTTCAATGCGCATTTTACGTGACAAAAAAAGTATTGTTATCTTTCCATATGTTAAGTTTTATGTTGCTTTTGTGAATCCTTAATAAAACTCATTGTAATGTAAAGCTGGATCAATTAGATATAATATGGCTAGACCATGTGTTAAAATTTAACATTTTTTTGTCTTTGTACCTAGATAGACTAATGATTGCACTCAGGTATCAATATGTTTGTGTCAAATAAATGCAGTCTCTTTTAATACATAGTTCAGTACAGTACTGCCTTGTTCTAACAGCTTTTTTTTTCAAGTATGCCATGTATACAAGATCACTATCTTTGAATAGCATTTGTTTGCCTGTTTTGCTTTGTGCTTTTGTGAAAGACTTTGGAACCTACCTTCAATTTCTGCTTACTGCCTGTAATGATGTCAGTTTGCACAGCCTTACTGTCCTTCGAGGGTTTTCCAGTAGGCCATATTCAATTTAGACTTTGGAATTCATAGAAACCACAATTGATTTTGCATTAGTAAGTGCTTCTCTTGCAGATGCAGTGTTCAGAAGCTTGAATTATTTTTTATTTTTTTTTCCTCATCTATATCAAATTAAGAACAGTTTTCCTCTTTAGTTGGTATTTGATTGCTGCTGGTAATCTGGAAAAAAGGGTGTTCCTATATGAAAGGCCCATCTATAGATAATATGCTTAGTTTCAGTAATGCCTGTTTGAACACCAAATTCAAAGACATTTGGATTCTAGCTCTCTCTTGCTAATGAAGACCTTGTGCTTCTAAATGGCAGCCTTTTCTACATGGGGGGAAAATGAAGCCTGAGGAAGTACCTTGTTCGCAAATACTGATTTTTCAGGGATTTATAAGTACATTGAAATTTGGTTCAGGTGTTACTTGCCAGAGTGTGCTAGAATACAGTAGTCTAGTATCCATAAGGTGTTCTGCACTTTTCTGCTTACGCTGAATTTATAGCTGGTACCTGTATCGATCATCCTGAAGTACATATTTCATTCAGTGCTATCTTTGCTGCAGAAAGAGACAAAATATAAGGAGGATTAAATATCAAACTAGATTGTCCTGAAGGTGTATTTTGACAGTTGTTTTAGGACAATATTGTAGTGGGCGTTAAAGTTCATACAAACTACAGCTAGTTCATATTAGTGAGCATTTTTTCCTTTGAGAATAGATTCTTATCACCGTATGATATTTTTAAATAGTGAAATAAAAGTAGTTCCTAACTTCAAACATGTCTGGTATATTGTATGTGCATATACCTATTTGTTAGACCTTCCTTGGAGTCCTCACTCAAGCTGAAGTTGGTCAATTTTTCTATAAGATAACAGGTGAATAAAAACACTGTGGGATTTCAGTCCCATCTGAAGTAGCTTTGGTGGGCATATGCAAGAATGGAAGAAGAGGTTTATCTTACTTTTTGACCTTTTTCAAGAGTAACTTTGATAAATGTTGGATCTGAAAATCTAAATGGACTGTCTATAAACTTCATGCATTTTTTATCCCCTTGGAACCTGGCATATCACGTAAATGTTGGAAATAAGTAAATAAATGCCATCTGGCACTTGTTTTTTTTTTTCCAATCCCACAGGACACTAGTACAAATTCTGATTGCCTGTCTGTCCTCTATGTACAAAATAAATTATCTGATGTGTGACCTTCAGCCCTCTGCTTAGAAGCCAGTGAGCTGAAGAGATGGCGTCAACAACATAGAATAATTATGATATTTCTTCACATGCTGGCACAAAGCAGTCACTTTGTTAGCTGAGAAGTCATCCTCAGTTGTGACTGCTACAAAAGTCTTGCCACAGAGATAGTTTCCCATGCTTTCAGGAATCCCCAAATGCCTACTTTTGGCAATAAATAAACTTGAAATGCAACAGTCTTGTGCCAGTGCCCCTGGAAATCAAGGATGCATGTATGCAGAAAGAACATAAAAATTATAGTATTGAATTAGGCTTATAGTTTGTTGCCTGATGTTTTGTTTCCTGAAAGAAGCCAGAAGCAAATGCAGTGGGGCAAGATACAATAGAAGGGTGATGTTCACCAAAACTTCATCTGGCAGTCTGTGGCTTAGGGTCTTCCTACACTGGGTGCAAGATTTTTATTTTTATTGTTGTTGGATTTTCTTTTCCCCTTGTGAATTTTTCCATTAAATTACAGAGCCTTTTAAGCTTCCATCTTTTTGCCCTCACCTCCATGTGACTGAGTTCACTGTGAGCATTTTATGCATTGTATGATACATGTTTTAAACATTAAAACTCAAAACATGAACTACAGGACAAATGGAGAGTGACTAAACTCCGATTTCCTTCTTCATTGTATTTTCTTCTCTCTGATTTTCTATTTCCTACTCTGATATCTGAGCTATGGTTAGTTCCACAGTATTTATTATATCCCCTGTGGGAGACCTTGCTTACCTTGCCTTTTCATTTTCCTACTGGCTGCTTTTTTTTTTTTTTTTTTTTCCTTGAGATGCATTGATTGGTAGGGTTTGTGTTATCTTCCAGGAGTAATACATAAAAGCTAGCATCAAATATTGCCGTTTTCTATTCCTCTGGTAGTGAGGAATATCTCAGAAGATAAACGTGTCCATTTTTCAGAGGTTCCCATATGAGTTCTTCCAGTACTCTGAATGAACAGTGGCCTGTCCTTCCAGTGGTCTTAGTCTGACCTGACTGGTCTTATTTTATTTTGTAAGCATGTAAGTCTTGCTTTATTTTTTAGGTCAAGTTAAATCTTGTTTCTCTGATTTGAAGTCAGTTCAGTGCCACATCAATCTTTTTGGCCAAACCTGTTTTGGCCATTCGATGTCAGATTATCTGTCCAACAATCTGTGGAGTTTCCCAGTTAGTTCAATCTGATGTTGCAAAATCGTGCTCGGAAACTCCCAGCTCCAGAAGCTTATTGAGTGGGTTTCAGAAACTGTGTGGTGAAGTACCATGGACAGGGACTGCTAGGCCTGTCCTCCTCCCCTCCTGCTGCAGAACAGAAGATCGCCTGGCAGTAAGAAATACTTATGTGCAGGAGGATCTAGGCATGGATGCATGGTACAAGCCTTGCTTAGCATGTGATACCTATGATTTTTGATTATATGCAGCAGGCAGAATATTTGGTGAGGATTTGGATGAGAAGTTGTCTTTATTTTGCCTCTCATCCCCCAAAAAGGAAATTACTATGTTGTAAGTCTTTACAGCTCTCATGCTTTGCATAAGAATATATGATCTTACTGAACATAGCCTGTTGGGTATAAGCTTTAATAAGTTATGTGTAACATTTTGTAGCTTCAGGCCCTTTGTGTTTATAGAACATACTTATTCCTTGGGTCAACTTTAATAGCTATGAAAGATGTTGCCTACCTATATGCAATATACAGAAGATGTTAGCAGTGCAGGCACCCTTACCTTATGAACAGGCTTTAAGTTTGACGTGAAGGTGCATCTAGATGAACAATTGTCAGCCTTTCACTTTTTGACCTCATTGCTACTTGTACTTCCAAAGTTGCCAGTTTCCAGGCTTACAGTTGCTGCTGTGAAGGTGACAGAGTCAGAAGCTCTGTAGCTGAGGTGCAGAAATGGAGAGACTTTAAATGGATATTAAATGCTGGCACAGTTGAAGAGTTACAGCATCTTGAGAGGGACAGTAGTTAAACGCCAACAGCTCTTGGCTTTAAGAATTCTTAATTCATTGTGAGCCCTTACTTTCCACATACCTGAAATGTCACAGATCTACTGATAGCTTACATCTTGCATTTTGAGAGTGAGAGATTCCTGCTGAATTTATACTGGTTTGTTTGATCCCCTAAATTGATTAATTTGATCCACTACTTCTGAAAATGGCTCCCTATGGTAGAAGACACTAATCTTTGTAGGCAATGTCTCCTTAGACTCTACTGCATTCTTCCATAAATAACTTCACAATTCTAAGAATGTGGCTTACACTGTTGATTTTGTTCAGTTGGAACCACACTGACACTGTCAAAAAAATTTAAAAATAAGTTACCAAGTAGTGTTGAATATTGGAAACCCTGGGACTTTTTGACCTGGGCTACATTGGAAACGTCAGCTTAAAGATGAATGACTATCAGTTCCCTGAACCATTTAGAGCCTAGAATGCATTTCTTTCTAAAAGGAAGTCGAGGAAAAATTCCCTAAAGTAAGAATTCAGAGGCACTGAGGGATTACTGGAAGTCTTTACAACTTTTCTAACTAATACCCTTTAGATTGTCTGTAAGACAAAATCTGTGAAGCTTATATTTGCACAAAAGCTATTTTGTAGTAAGAATTGCTCAGCTTTAGTCCGTGTGATTATTCCTTACTGACTGTAGCTTTAATGAGTAAAAACAGTATGTTAAATACTCAAGTAATGACGTATTTTAAAATAAAAAAGAAAGTATACTCCTCTTAGGTGCATTTTTTTTCCTCTTAAGTAGAGTTATGTCTTATCCTGAATAACACTTGTCTTGCTTGTGTAAAATTTATAAATTGAGCAAATATGTGCAGATTGGGGACAAAGGTCATAGCCTTAGAATTGCTACTTATGTGCACCACGATCTTACAAAACACTGTCAATGGCAGAAGAATAACTGTTTTTTAAAATATATCTTTCTTTTTTTATCTTTTAGGCAGTATTTTGCATTTCTGCAGAGCTTTGCACAGATCCTGTTCCCATGCAAACTGATGAGGGAGAAATACTGGAGGAAGGCAGTCCCAAGGTCAATGAGGTAAATGCCGCTGTGTTTTGGAGGAACAAGAGCTTTTTGGCTGAAATGGATACATGGAGTTAACATTGACTGCTGGTCTCTTTTTTTAAAATTATTATTATTTAATAAATACCTGCATGCAACTAAATAATATTTATTTAAAAAGTTTGAAAGGCGTTTGGAAAGACAGGCTTTTTTTGCTGTCTACTGAGGATTGGAATACGTGTCTTTGGGCACTCCCGGGAAGGGAAGAGGAAACTCTTGTAAAGAAATACTAAACTTGATTATATTTCATTTGTTCGAATTGGAAAGGCTTGTCAAGCTTTCTATTGTACCATTAACTGACTTAAAGAATTTGGCTTGTGGACCCTTAAGTGAAGGTGTTGGTGTTTGTGGATTACTGATGGGTCTATATTCAATATGTTCAGCTTCTTGTTTCATTGTACTTGCCAAGGGGTGCTTTTTTGTGAGACTGGTTAGTATATTGCTTTTGAAGGTACCTCTGATTTTCAATGTACTGTTGTTGAATATGTTTGCTGTGTCCTGCTTTTTACTTGGCTTAGCATCCTTAGCAGATGTTGAGTCAGAAATTACTTTGGTTTGCATAATGGCATAGTGATTATCATGTTCTTCAGTAGGGTTATAAAATTATTTTATAGTCCTGACTATCTCAATGAATTGTTGTTAACTTTGCAACTGACCTGTGTTTAAAGTATGACTCCTAAATTTACTGAAAATCTGAATCATTGTTGGCTTGCTTCTAGTTTTGCATAGGCGACTCAAAAAGCAAAAAGCTAGAGGACTGAAATAAAAATTTGTTCTCTAGCTGGAACTTTTCTGAGAGATGTTCCCATTGTTTTGTACTCTGGTAGAACAAAATATTTTTTTAAGCTGTAGGCATTAAGTTCGAAGGTGATTAATTACTTGAGAGAGGATTTGGCAATTGTCCTGAATATACTTGAGGAATTGTGTTAATTTTAAATAGCTTTGAAAGAAAGCTCACTTGATTAGGAGCTAACAAATGAAAACATACCAGTGGATGTACCTGCAGCCATGCACGGTATTGAATGCACCTCTTCACAAGGATGTGATTACAAGGTTCAGTGGGTGGTAGACATGTGAGAGGAAATGTCGTGGTGCAGTTAGTTACTTATTTTATTAGCTTGGTTACTGGTGCTTACTCCTCACCAAACAGAGAGAATCTTTGTGTGTGTACATATCTATGCATATATACACAGGTGCCTGTATGTATGCGTGTGTATATCCATATATATATATATGGACACGTAGCTTTCATTTTTTTTGTCTACGTGACAGGAAGTAGACCAAAGTAATTGTCTTGTGAAGCTTACTCTTTTCCTCCAATAACAAGTATGCTTTTCATTCTTAATTCTGGATGTAATGGTGAAGATTGTCTCTCTAGTCCACCATTAGATGTTCCAAAAACTTAATGAGCTTAAATTTCAAAACAAATCTTGTAGACTGACTCTGAATACCTAATATGGGTATAAAAATAATAATATATATTATTATATACCTAATACCTAGGTTTTTCTTTGAAACTATTGTCACTTAGAGAACATGGGAGATTTGGAATCATACATCTGGTATTCAGTGTTACTAATTAAAGAGCCGTATAGGATCAGTATATATTAAGCAAAGAAGACCAGTGACATATCTGGGCCTTCTCCCCATCCTGTGATGTAAAGGACTACTCACTGAAATGTATTTTTCAGTGTTTCTTTAGTCTGTAAATTATTATCCTCTCTTTTCTGGCCTCAGGAGAGTTTTATAGCTATAAGAGTTGAAGGATTTGTCCCAGAAAAATTTAGGCAGAATATATTCCATTGTATTGTCTTGTATCATTAAAATGATGTCCTTAACTTAGAAATGTGTAGATGACCTACTGACCTGTTTTCAGAAAGATATACATATTTTTTTCTAATAAATATTTTTAATGACCTCAATAATGTAGTTAATTTTTCCCCCTCTCCTCTTATGTCAGGACTTCACCCCCCCCCCCCCCCCCCCCCCCCCCCCCCCCCCCCCCAACCTCTCTTCCTCTGTTCTTTTTTTTATTTTTGTTTTTTTGTTTTTTTTGTTTTATTTTT
>JANHGN010019619.1:0-43549 GCA_024605025.1 Megaceryle maxima | reverse complement strand
AGTGGAAAATAATCAACCAGTCATGAAATGGTAGCTAGATAATAAAATGGTGTCAATGATGTTTAGGAAAGAGTTCAGTAAGTATGTTCAGAGAAAATTCCTCCCATATGAAGAACTGGAGTGCTTAAGTGCTTGACAAGCTGTTTGTGATTCAGCTCATATTGTCTTTAAGACAGGAAAGCTAAGAAAAAGTTTTATCTGGGGTGATACAGCCTTAGTGACAAAGTGACTGTGGACTTGGCAACAGCTGGTTCAAGTATCCATAGGGTATTACATTCTCTCCTGGGCTGTTGTGATAGAGAGATGAACCAAGAGTGGCCATCTGAGCCAGCAAGTAACACTGAGTGACATCTGTAACAGCATCTCTCCAAAGCTCATAAGGTGGGCACCAGAGGGGAGCCAAGAGCACCATATTCACTTCAGGGTGTAGCCTTCAGGATGACTCTGGATACTCATCCAGCCATCTGTCCAACTGCTTCCATAGGCAAGAACTCTCTGCATAGTAGGTACGTGCATTGATGTTGCTTGAAGAAAAAGAAGGTTCCCACAGGGAATGACCTTGGCAGAAACCAGAAAACTCCTGCCCTTACAGACAGGCATCGTTTCTTGTTGCCAAGGAGGAACTCAGCCTCCGATGTAAAGAGGTTTTAGCTGGGGCTGCAAAATTTAAATGAGTCAGGCTTCTCTGGGTTTTAGACCTTTCTTTCATTCTGTTTTGCCTCTTTGAGGAAAAAAACCCCATCTTTCTCCAATGAAAAATAAAGATGTTAACCCCCTTCTGATTAGAGTATCGCACTTCTGTAGTGCACACACAACACCTTTGCTAACTGATTCAACTGCAGTTCAAGGAATTTGTCAGGTCTGTACAGGTAGAGGACTTCATAGGATCTCTCATGTTTAACTGCCTAAAGATCAGTCATCTAATATTGGCTCCTGCCATAACAGCTAGGGGAGATATGATGACTTTCGAGGGATCCACCCTATTAATGGCATAAATCATTCCTTCTGGTGTCTATCTTTCTCTATTGAGTAAGGATGACAGGTTTACACTTGACACTGAACTTTAAGATGGCCTGGCATGTTAGCTGCCAGAAAAAAAGGGAGTGAAAATATAATCATTTGCAGTTGCAGACTAAATAATATATATCATTTTTACATTGGAATGATCCAGTATCTGTGACTTAGAAAGTGATATTAGCCAGGTTCCTTCTGGACATATTAAGAGAACTTATTCCAGCTACTGAGTTTTAGAAAGGACTTAGCTTATAATAATACTGTTATGTTTTACATTGCCAGCAGAAATGTTTCCTATACTCCCTTCAATGATTTAACTGTTGGTAGTGAATCAGTCATAGAATACCAGGTTGGAAGGGACATCAAGGATCATCTAGTCCAAGCTTTTAAGGTAAACTATATAGTGAACATCTTCTACTTCTGGAACCTTCCTCTTCAAAGCCTCTTGTGCAAAGGCTAAATGCTGTTCCTTTCAGGTCCTTTTTTATTGTTGGATTTTCAGGATGCTCTTTTATAGTTGTATTTTGAGTTTAGTTTAGTTTGGTTAGTATTTTGCTTTTACCCCATATTGCCTGCAGTTGCACTCCAGTGGTAATCTTTTTTGTGGTGCTTACATGCAGGAATGAAGTTTTTTTCCTTGCAAAGAAAATTCATGCTCAGTATTGACAATCCCAAGCTCTGTCTAGACTCAAGAAATTAACACTGCTTTTCTTTTCCCCAAATCTGAGACCTAGTTCACATCACCAGATTCATTTTCAGGGGAGTTGGGGAGTCGCTGGATTCAATCTAGAGCTATCAAATATATATATGAAGGAAGAAAGTTCTCTACTGAACCATGATCACCTTGTTCACATAATTCTTGATGACTTGTCTCCATACAACAGAGTTACTGTTAATGTGATGCAAAAAGTCCTTTCTTAGAAAAGGCAAGTATTTTTGTCATGAACTGAAAGATATTTCAGCCATTCTAAAAGAATTCCCCATGCTGTTTCAGTTCACAGAGCCATGAATGCAAACCAACATGTACCAGAGTGATGCCTCCAGCAATGCCTAACTAGGACTCAGTATTGTGTGTAATGGTTATGGCATGGAGTTGCTTTGGGTTTGGGTTTTTTTTTGATCAGGTGGAGTTTGTAGCCCCAAACCTTTTAATTCACCACAAAATCCTATAGACATTTAGGCAGCAACCTGCCCTTTATAGACAGAAAAGCATGCCTGTATGTATGCATAGACCTAGACTGTACATAAAACAGCCAGAAGACATGATTTCTTGGGCAACGGGGATTCATGAAGCTTGGATTCAAAGTAATTTTCTAATTTGGAGAAGAGTTTTGAGTTTAGGACTCCTAAATCCTGCATCACTGAGAGGGATCTCAGGCTGTCCCATTTGCTTTCACTATCCATTTGCTTACTATTGCAAGATTTTAGTCTCAAGGTTCCTGTAAAACAGTGTCTGAGCAGCTAGACTCTGCTGTTTCTCAGTAGATTATTGTCTCAGACATATTTATTTAAATACTTGCTCTGATTTCTCTGAATCTCCTTGCTCTACTGTCAGTGTCACCACTAATTTCTGTCTCTCTCTTGCTATCTCTATCTCTGTCTCTGTCTCTTTCTATATCATCTCCATCTATCATCTCCATATTCCTACCTCAGTCTTACCTATAAATCTATATCATCTGTATTTAGATCTGTATGTATTACTAGTAGTTTGTAGTCACCTGCTGGTCTGCAATGACTTGTGGGATCCCTGCAGTTTTGATTTGGCACCTCTCTGAGTAGCACTGCCATTACTCAGTAGGGATTTTGTACAGTACAAGAACCTATAGACTGGCTGAACCAAAGTCTTGCAAGAGAGTTTTAAATAGAGTGCAGTCAGTGGGTGCCTGTGGCCTCATTTATTTTTGAAAGACTGTATTGATGTATCTCCTCCCCAGAATTCAAACAGAAATCTGGGAGAAGATCCCTTGAAAGACAAGCCAGAGAATGAGGGAGACCCTCTTTACCCCCTGCATTAACATTTCAACCTTGCCTCAAGTGCTTAGTACTGAGTTTGAGAACAAGGGAAATGATGTCCTGAGGCTTCAAGGCACTGCTTTGCCTTTGTTCAGAGGTAGGCCATCCTGTCTATACAGATGACTGTGCTTTAGCAGGAAAGGCTCCCTCATGTCCTGAGAAGGTAATAACTTCTCTCACATCATCAGTATCTCAGCTCTGCAGTCATATAGCTAATTGACCTTTGGTGTCTCTGGTACCAGAGACCATGCTTAAAAAGCCATCTGGGCTTACCTTTAAGTGCCTACCTATTCATCAGGCCTAACTATTGTCTAATGAGTCCTCAAATCTGATGTGTAATGACCAACAAATTAGATATCAGACCAAGGTTAATCATGTACAGCTTGTCTTTGGTAGCAATAGTTGTCTGTTTGTTTTCTTTTGCAAGCTTCTGTGAAGTATTTCATAAAACAACAATTAGGAAAAAAAAAACTCAGTGATTTACAGCATTCACAAAAGTGAAACTCACAAGAAGTTAAAAATGGATACGTTTTCCAGTCCAACTCTACACAATGACTTGGGACATTCAAGCCTGAGAAGTTTTAGAATCTGAACATTTTGTAGTTTTCCAGTGAGGCAGACTTTGACTGAGCTAATACACTAAATGCATGGGCAGTTCATTGCCTATATGGGAACCAAATGCACTGACTGCTGTGGAGGACAAATTTATAGGTAGGACTTTCTGAAAGCCAGGGAGGGAGGAAGAAGTCACTCATGGATGTCTCAGCAATGTTTGTGTGTCTTAGATCACATGTAAGGGATGTGCAAGAAACATTCTGGATATACCTTGGTAGACTGACTCCTAAATATGAATGATCCTATTTTTTTTTTTTTGTTCTAGGGAAATTTAAAGGTTGTAACCCATAGGATTCTGGGTTCAATAAAACAAAGAACTAGATGTACCTAAACGTGTTGGTGATTTACACTAAAGCTACATAGATGCACTGCAGTCACACAGGGCAGGTCTTGGGGCAGCAACATGCACAATGAGAGCAGTAAATGGGACATCAGCACAGTTTGGCCTCACATTTCATAGGTAACTTTGTGCTAACTTCTCTGGACTACCAACATCAATCGGTACAGCAAGCCTAGAGTATTACGTTGATCAACAAGACTCATTACCATATAGCTCTACTGTTGGTGTTAACTTGGAGAATGATAGCTGTGTCTGATAAGGATTTACAAGTTTGGGGCCTGTTTTGAAATTGGGTGCTTATTTTGGCCAATTGACACACTGAGAAGACAAGGAGGTAAAAATATCAGTGGTTAGAGTGATCACCTATAGTGTGGCGAGCTCAAACTAAGCGCCTCTTTTTCACAGAGTGCAACACAAAAGGAAATTATAGAGCTAGTTGTGGGCATTTTTACAATCTCTGAGGAACAATCAGTTTAAAAATTAAATATGATTTGATATTGTTTGTTATAATAAACATAGTTTTCTTTATTTTTAAGACTTCCATTCTCCAGCTAAGTGACTAGAAGCTGCAGAGATACTGCAGATTTCTGCACTTTGGCATCTACAGGTCTAACTTCTGAGTTATAAAATGGAAATGTGGCTTCAACTTTTTGCTTATGTGGCATAAATCAGCAAGCTTTGGCTTGCCTATTAACAATGAAGAGGCACCAGACCACAGATTTGATAAAAGACATTCACCTTTTTATTTTCAAGGCATTTCAAAGTTGAATAAAATAACAGCCACTAAACCAGTGTTTTGTTTCACTTTCTTGACTGGCCTTGATTAAATCTACTTAATATTTAGAATTATCTGGATTTTAACACTGCACAAAACCCAGAATGTAGGATTGGATCAAATTATTGATAATTTTTGAGAAAAGCACATTTCTCAGTAAGGAAATGATAACCTGGATGAGTAACAGACCTCTTGGAGATTATCAATCCAGCTGAGATGTAATTTCAGTATGCTGACCTTCCTTGATTTTCATGTAAGGGCGAGTTAGTCCATGTCAGGGTGCTAAAAGAATGTAGCTTATTTTTACTTCTCCACCCATTTTATTTTTCACTTTACACCCAGGTACACAGTAAAGTGAAAGCATAGAAGACTCTATATACATTGCAATCCAAGAAGTAATTTCCCATATGGAAACCCTGTGTTATCTTCCCTTTTAATACACATAGTATTTCTTCATGAAGTTACTGTGTGGCAAACTACAGTTTTTTCACTGACAGAAATGAAGTTCACATATGCCAAGTTCATCGTCTGCTTGTATCTTTGCTGGCTAAATTGCTAGTGCCTTGATCTGAAAAATTACTACTCCTTCCAGTCTTATAGTCCAGAATGTCAACTGGTTGTGAATAGGTTTAGACATGAACGTCTTAATGTCAAAAAACAAACCAAACCAAAACAAAACAACCCCCCCAAAACAAAACAAAAAACCCAAAACAAAACAAAACAAAACAACCAACCAAACAAACAAAAAAAGGTTGTCAAAAGCCTATTCTATTATGAGACTTTCAGTGGCAAATATGAAGAACCTAACTTCTACCTTTTTTTTCAGTACTGTCTGGTTGCCATATCCACACACAGAAAAAGAGTCATGTTTCAAGTGAAGTGAATCATAGAATCATTTAGGTTGGAAAACACATTTAGGATCATTAAGTCCAACTGTAAAAAAAACCAAAACTAACTTTTTAAAAAACCCAAAACTTAAAAAAAAAAATAGAAGGTCATCATTGGACCTTGGTCCAATATCTGTCCATTTGCATTATTTCTGTAGGAGCCTGTAATGTCAAAAACTGAATTGCTGACATATGTAACTATGAAATGTCACTTTGAATATTCACTCAATTTAGTATTTTCTTTTGCACCTCTAAGACAGTTTCTTTTTTAAAGAAGAAATTTAACAAAACCCCACATTATTTAGTTGAAAGGTTTCTTGTTGCTGAGGTCTTGATCAACTAGTACACCACGTGCTTTTAGCTACCAAGATGTGTGTTACACATACATGTGTGTAAGCTATTTGTTCTTTTTTTCTTTTTTTTTATTTTTCTTTAATGAATAGAACCTCTGTTGGAAAAGTGGGAGGTCAAGAGTTCACATCTTCCTGAAGAATCATCATGAAAAATGAGTGTATACAGAGTGGTGTGGTAAAACACTCTGTGTATAGTAGAGCAGCATTACAAAGCAACCCGGTGAAAATCTTGTACCATTTTCAGAATGTTTCTGTCATATTAAAAAAACCCAAAAAACCTACATGGAATAGTCAATGTATTATTTTATATACTTAATTGAAAATCAGTTCCTCCCTTCCTTACCTGTTAATCTGGTAGTTACAGAAAGATCTTTGTGTCCCCTCTGGTGGCGATGATAGCTCTTAAGGCTGTATAAAGACGCAGGAAATAAAGCTCCCAGTGTAATTTTAGGTGCCACTAATTAAATGCTTTAAAAGAAACACAGAACCATGAGCATGAATTCTCACTCTTAACATATGCTTGCCGTTAGCCTTTAAATGAAGAAATCATCTGCAGACACAGAATATGTAGTAGCAACAGTGTTCTAGAAATAAATGTCTGTAAAATACAATATTTCTAACATCTTAATCATGTATATAGATATGTATGTTAACAGTGAGGAACTGACATTGATTACATATGGGGTCTGTACGCTGTTATGTTTATTCCAACTATGCCCAAAGACCCCAGATGAGCTGTCTTTATGGTATGTACTGTGAATATATACAATAAGTTATAGAGTTTTTGTAGTGAGCACTTTATCTTTACAGAAGTTGGGGGAAATAGAATGCTGACTAAATAGCAAGCTGAGGATCAGAAAGTTTAAATTATTTTTGCTAGAATATATTACAAAAAAAAAAAAGTATAGTGAATTTTATTTTAGCCCTGGATATGCAAGAACTTCTCATTTTTGTAATTAATCATCTTGCTATTTTCCCATCCTTTACCTCTCAGAACATAATGGGGTCTGTTTGCTGTTATCCTATTAAATCATAAAAGTGTTAGCAGCCTCCTAGGAACTGGATCTCTAGGAACTGATTCTAATTCCAGGTGGGACTCTGACCACATTAAAGTCAACAAGTTTTGTTACTGTTTTCAATTCATTTAGCATCTTATTGAGGAAATCTTTGGGCTGATGCATACAGAAGTTGTGGGAGGCTTGGCATTATTGTAAGGTCGTATGACATGACAGCCTTTGGATTTCAGGCAGGGACCATTTCTTTTCATGCCTATACCATTGCTCCACTGGCCTGGCTGTTCGTTTACCTAAATGTGAAAAATCAGAGAACAGACTGGCTTAATGGAATCTTTAGTGTTGTTTTACCCTAAAGTTAAAGCTTGGAAATGTGAATCTTGTCCTTAGAGTACCAGCTTCTTTCCATCGATTGTGAATGGCAGATGCAGTATCTGTCTCAAATGTAGATGTCTGAAATGTAAGGAAATGAAATAGTTCCAACCTAAGACCTATGAAACCTACAAAAAAAAGTCTTCATTATAAAGACAATCTCCATAGGCTTCTAGAGAGTGAAATTCATATACTGGGAAGAAAACATCAATTGCTTGTTTCTTTGGAATATATGATCCTTTCAACTGTAAAATTTTATCATCTATGGAGTAATCACTCCCTAAGAAATGAATATGATGCCTACAGTGGCAATGTTTGTATACATATTCAGTATACAAAGGATGGAATACATTAGCCTGCTATTAAAACATGTATGTTATTGACAAATGCTTCATCATACCATGAGAAGGCTGGAACAGCAACTTTCCTATGGGCTTAAATACTTCAGTCCCTTCGTATATTTGTAACATGTGATGTTATGTTCCTTTAGCAATTATGCTAGTCTGACTATCTGCTCTTTTCACCTACAAAGGTACAATGAAAAAACGTGTGAAGCCTTGAGTCAGGCCAACCTGCACCTACATGTTGCATGTGCTAACAATTTGTGCAAGATACGCAATGATAATCAAGTTGTATAACACAGTGATAATTAACCACTTGGAAAAGAATAAATTAAATGCAAGAATCATAGAATTGCTTTGGTTGGAAAAGACCTTTAAGATCATCGAGTCCAATCATTAACCTAATACTGTCAACCCCACCACTAAACCATGTCCCTAAGCTACACATTATGGAGAAGTCTGATTTTGTGGGTTCAAAAACTCCACTAATTAACTTTCCTTCAAACAAACAAACAAAAAAGCAAAAGAAAATGTCAGCTTTGCTGCTTAGAGATCATTGTTAAAGGCTTACTTACTACATTTTGCATCTCCAAATCAAATATAATAGCCTCTTAGGATAAATATTCTATACACTGTGGAGAACACAATGCTGAAGAAAAATGCTGTAAGGGCATGAGAAGGATGCAGACTGGCTGTAGTACAGCTCCCCATTTGTAGCTTATTGCTGTAAAAGTTCCATATACTTCCCCCGAGTACAATGAAAAACAGTGTAAAGTGATACTTCTGGCTTTGAATGGACTAACAGCACCAGGGAATTCTGACAATAAAATGGAAGAAGGGAAGCTTATACAATTCAATCACTTTTTCCTTGGAAAAATGCATATATAAAAATATTGCTACAGGTCTGCCTCTAATATTTTCTTGGTATATTTGAACTTTGTTCACAGACATTAGGCAACTTTGCAAACTATGGATCTGAGTAGTGGCAGGCCTGAGCATGCTTTAGACATTACTGAAGCTTTTAAAAGGTGTGGAATGCAAGGAGTCCTCTGCAGACCTGCTTTTTAAGCCGAGGATTTACTTAATACCAATAACAATCCCTTGCATTAGAACAATTCCGGGCCTTCAAACTGAAAATTAGACAGTGGTGCTCTGCTTACAAAAGGCACAGGCCTCAAAAGGTAGACAGAGTTAAGTAGCTGGATTAAAAGTAAAATTAAATAGTGTTTTTCCATAAGCAACATATACACATGCATAAGGTTGATATTTATCAGTGAATAACTCCTGAAACTCAAAAAGAGCTACAGGGTTTACTAAACATATGTGAAAACTAAACTCTCTGTGAAAAGGTCAGGTCCAGAAAGGTGTTGTGAATTGGGTCCATTTAAGGCAGGAGTTAGCAGTCAAAATTCCTGTGTGGACTGATCCTGGAGGATGTAGGCATGCTTTCTGGTATGGGGTGCATGAAGTGCAACTCAGAGCACATGCTATAAGGATGTGAAAATCTTCAGACAGCATCCACAGAGGGCAGCTCAGATCACAGGATCACAGAATTTTCTCCATTGGAAAAGACCTTTATGATCATCTAGTCCAATCATTAACCCAACACTGAGAAGACCTTGACTAAACCGTATCCCTCAGCGCTACATCTACGTGACTCTTAAATACCTCCAGGGCTGGGACTTGATCACTTCCCCGGGCGAGCTGTTCCGGTGTCTGAGAACCTGTTCAGTAAAGAAATTCTTCCTCATATCTGACCTAAACTTCCCTTGGTGTAGCTTAAGGCCATTTCCTCTTGCTCTATCCTTTGGTTCTTGGGAGAACAGACTGACCCCCACCTATCCACAACTTCCTTTCAGGGAGTTGTAGAGAGCGATGTCTCCCCTGAGCCTCCTTTTCTCCAGAAGGCTCCTTTTCTCCAACCCCAACTCTCTCAGCTGCTCCTCAGAAGACTCGTGCTCCAGGCCCTTCACCAGCTTGGCTGCCCTTCTCTGGACACGCTCTAGTGCCTCAGTGTCCTTCTGGGAAAGAGGGGCCCAGAACTGCTTGAGATGCAGCCTCACTAGTGCCGAGTACAGGGGCAGAATCACTTCCCTGCTCCTACTGACCACACCATTCCTGATCCAGGCCAGGATGCCCTTGGCCTTTTTGGCCACCTGGGCACATTGCTGGCTGATATACAGTTGGCTGTCAACCAGCACCCCTAAGTCTTTTTCCAGCAGGCAGCTTCCCAGCCACCCCTCCCCAAGCCTGGAGCGCTGCTGGGAGTTATATGCCAGGCTGGGTACATACTGTTAGAAAGGTGAGCAGTGACAGGGTCACTGCAAAGCAACTTAAAAGGCAGAATGCTTATTTAAAAAATCTGATCAGTTGAACTGCAAATTCAAAAGTATTGATTTTACATTACAGGCAGCAGATATCATTTATTAAAATGCACAAGAAATAAAAACTCAAAGTTGAGATGAATAAGAAAGTCTTTTCCTTCCTTAGTTTTTTTGCCATGATATGATGAAAAATTTTCTTTTCTCAAGCATCAGTGCAAACCTACATACCCCAAATACCTAACTCCCACTTAAAATTTGTGACTATGTGTCTGTAACAGATCACGCAACGAGGCCACAACCCAGGGCTGTGTCCTCAGCCTGTCCTTGTCCCAGGGATCCCATTTTATACAAAGTTCACTCTTCCTGCCCATGGCTGAGCAAAGCTGAGCCATGTGGGGCTGTGCCCAAACAGCTGAAGAAGGTGTTTTAGGTTTTCTTTGCTACTTTTCCTCAGCTTGTTGTTTAACTTGTTGTACCTTTAATGCATTTTTTTCCTTTTCATTCTCCATCTCAGAATATTTATGAGTGAGGAGGTTCTCTTGAGGGAATTTAGGGTTCTTAAAATTTGGGGGGGGGGGGTGTTCTTGTTGATTTGTTTACCAAATGTTAGTAAATAAAGTGGAGAATATTTATTGGGAGGGGCAGAATTATTAACTGGAAAAGACATAAGCTGCTTATTCAAATATTTGTGCAAAATTGTCAGATTTGATATACTGTGCTGGCCAGAACATTTTTTTTTTATTATTTTTTTTTTTATTATTTTTATTTTTTTTTGTGGGAAAGCCCAGAGGTTTGTTGCTGTTGACATTTACAAAATTATGTAGTTTAATGGTGTGCACTTTTTTGAAGATTTATGTGATTTTGTCCATTTGTGTGGAAGCGAAATGGTGGACCTAAATCTTATGCTTGGTGTGGATAAAGTTGTTTGAGTAGATGTTTATTTCTTCACTGAAAGTTACAATGGAAGAGAAAAATCAGGAAGACTTTGCTTTGATTTTAGCAATGACTGTGAATTGTGCCCATTAACAGATCGATATATGACAGACCAATGAGACTAAACAAATGTATTTTTAAGAATATATTAAAATCCCAGGAAAACATAATAAATTTTATAGGACAATGAGCAGCAGATGCAAGTAAGGTTTCATGTCAAGCAAAATGTTTCTAACTGGTGTTTCTTACGAAAAAAAATGAAAGAAGGTAGGGCTCCCGGCTGTCAAAAAAATTGCAGTAACTTGCATCTATGCTGAGAAGCAGCTCCCAACTTCCATGGAGTACAGACACATGAGAAAACAGCTGCATAACACCCTTAAGAATCTTACCTTTGTGCAAAGGTGTGGCTCTGAAGTTTTGCTGTGCATTCAACTCTGTAGGACCTTGTCAAAGGCAGGGGAGCAGCTGCCTGGTGGAGTCAGCATAGAAGCTGACTATTGTCAGGATTGTGCATGCTGAGGTTCTCCAGAGAGTGCTACCGTGGGAGCTGTGGGCCACCACTGAGCACCAGACTGCTCTCAGCACAGGTCAGGATAGGCTGTCTCCCATGGGTGTAGGTGCTTTCCCTTGTACTTGAAAAGCCCTGAGCTATCCTTGAGTTTGAACAACTAGAGAGGAGAAAGCAGGAGGAGCTGCTTTCATCTGCAGGTCAGTCGTGTTGAAATTTAATATTTATATATGAATATTTTAGTCGAAGGCCCTCGGTGTGTGGGGTTAGATGTGTCCTGGTACCCAGCCGATTGGGCGTCCGTGGGAAGAGTCAGACTAGCACCATTTAGGCAAGAACCTGTTTTAGTACCATCAGCTAGTCATGCCTTAAATGTAACTCCCTTTTAAAACTTATCCTGGGCACATAGGTAGCTTGGGACTTGAAAAGCTTAATAGTTATAAAGCATAAAAAATAATGCATACATTTAAATTAATAGTATTAAAATTTGCTCTTGGGAATAATTTTGTTTGTGAAATTTCACCCTAGAGTCAAAGTTTACAGCTGAATCATAACCCGTCAAAGATGGGGTTTGTCTGTGGAAACTTTGAGACAAGTTTAATTATATTAATGACTAATAAAGGATGACCAAAGTAAAAAGCCTGGCCTCTCTGCAAGCCAATTTTGGAGGGGTTTTTACAGTATTGCATGGGGTTACACAGTATGGAAGCCAGGAGTAATTTTTTTTTTACTCAGAAAACTTTATAGTCTTCTAATGTAGGATCATTGTGTAATGCCCTGGAAAAGTTCCCTCACTATTCCTAACCAGAGCTTTGGACAAAATCAAATGGGTCCCCATAGAATCCATCTCAGTTTCATACAAGAGCCATCTGAGTTTTTATGGGATGCCTGGTCTGATATAAACTGACAGGACACGCTCAGTTGAGACATCCTGTTTTGCATGGTTAAAATGGGATTAAAAAACATGGAAGTGGACTTTTGGTAAGATGCATTTTCTTAGCAGGCCTATTTCCAAAGGAGATGGTGGGCAAGTTTCTGGGAATCCTTGGCTGAAGTTGTATTATCTTTCCAAACTATGTGATTGTAACTATTTGGTTTTTTGGTAAACTGCACCGACCAGGTACCAAGCCTGTGTTCAGATTATGTCCTACAACTGGATCTGTATTATTACACCATTTTAAAATTTAGATTGATAGTTAAGTAATGAGTAAGGAAAAGGCTGAGTCACTCATGCAAGGACAAGTCTGGTCCTAATCATTTCAGGCAGAACTGGTAAGTGTCAACTTCTCATGCAGAATGTCTGCTTGATGTTTTTCTGTCACAAGGGCAGAGCACAAAGAAAGTATTGAAGGAAGAGCAAGAATTCTGGGTCAGCACAGGGACTGCTTTAGGAAATATCTACGAGAGATAAAATTGTTGTTAATGGGGTGAACAACTAATTAGTAAATGCATTACAATAAATTAGTGGAAATGGGATCGATTAAACTCAGGTGGTTGTGGTGACCTACAACATGCTTTGTAGAAGCTCTCAGATGGCATCTACTGTTAGAGGAGAAGAGGTTAATTTTGCATGTATATGTGACTGTAAAATCCTATTTTCTTTTGGATTCACTAGTCATGATTAGTGTTCTGAATATGCAGTACATGCCAGGTCATATAAGTGTAGTATTGTTGCTTTATAGGAGGTAATTTTGGTGGTGAAGGTGGTGACTTGTCTGACAGGAACACCAGGCTGCTCCAGGGTTTCAAGTTTATAAGGAATTTTGAATAGTTTTGTTGTAGGTTTGAATTTGCAACCAAATAACCAGGAAAATTAGCATTTCCTGCAAAAGACAAACCCTGATTTTAGATGACATCCAACTAGCAAAGCCCTGAATCATTTTTATTAGTGACACTACAGTACCTCCATAATAATCAGGATGAATAGTTCCTATTTCATATCACATACTTGCTAACCCACCCTTTAGCTCTCAAGCAAACAAAGTCAAATGACTGATATATTGTGAACCTCTCATTACTGAAATTGGTCTTATTACCCACACTATCTAAACTTTATTACTGACAATGATGGCTTTCAAGTATCCCTGGGAATTTAGAGAGTTCCACAGTTCAGAAATGCATCAGTCTTGCCAACACTGAATGTCATAAGTAAATAGGCAGCAGAAGAAATTCTAACTTTCAAACAGTCCAGAAGCCAAACAAAATATTACAGATAGAGAAAAAAAAAAAAAAAAAAGAAAAAGAAAAAGACAACCAAAAAACAACCAGCAAATCCAAACATAATTATATAGCTGTAGTTCAGGTTGTTTGGACTTGGAATGAAACTGGTTGCCCAATCCTAGCAGGGGATCTTTACAATTCCAAACCCATGTATGCCTCCCATTTACTATTTCTATTCTATACCAGCCTGCCATTTTCTGGTCAAGTGGCAAGCAGAAGTTACTTTAAAAATTATTTTTCAGTCTGTACTTCTCATCAATTGTCATATAACAGTGACAGTTGAAAGAGTGTATTAGTCCATCTGCCTTTCAGGCAACACCTCCAGGAGAGGCTTTTGTTATCTAGATGGATTTTTCAGTCTGTTTCAGAGCTCTATCAAAAAAAAAGTGTGTTTTGCAGTCAGCCAAAGGAACAGCAAAAACAACAATTCAAATGTCTTAATGCTTCTACAAAATGCTCACACTTCAGACTGTCATGATCAAGGTAGTTTATCAAGAAACGTATAAATATGTATAGAAAAAAATGTTCCTGATTTTAATCTGAGCACATTAAAAAGAGTGTAGAGGCAAGGAAGCTGTAACATGATTTCAATTTGAAAGTTAATCCTCTTATATTATTGAGATTATATTGAGGTTGTGATTGTAAGAGTATTTTAGATGGAGAAAGGGGCAACAGGATTCTTTGCCATTCTTAGAACTATTCTAACTGATTTATTTTTTTTTTTTCTAAAGGGGAATCACTAGATTTCATATTTCCTGGGGCAGAGATGTCCCTTGTCGCAGTAGTTCTGCAAATAGTACAAAGTTATCTGCAATCTTTTCTGTCTTCAAGAGCATATTTTATTTGTATAGAAATAGAAGCTGCTACTCCACTCTCTCTTGACCTATCCCTGGGACCCCAGGAGACACCGTAGCTACATATCTGTGGTTTGACCACAAAGAATCAAACCCCAGGTGGACAATGGGGTCAAGAAATGTTTGGGGGAGGTGGGGTTGGAATTTGCAGAAGAGGACTAGCCAGTGGGTTGCAAGTGGATGAAATGTGTGAAGTGAATGACAAGCATGCTACCTGGGGAGAACCGATGTTCTTCAGTGTGGGCACCTATTTTTGGAGGAGGAATGGTTCGAGCAGGTGGCCATATTATACTCAAGGCTGGATGCAATTGCTTGCAGTTGCAGTTGGTCTGCACTGTGCTTTGCACTAGGCAGTGCTAAAGGGAGGAGGAGGTGTTAGAGCTTCTGTCACCACCCAATTGATCTCTCGTGTTTTGCTTTCTTGTTAGAAATAACAGTGTATCTCTCCCATCAAACAGGAAGGTGCTAAATCAGAAATTGTGAATGCAGTGTAATCCTACAAATTATTACTTGTGTAACCCTTATTTTTGATGACAAGTACATGAGGACTCATTAAGAGTTACGCTGCACTTAAGTAAGGGTGGTGACATGTATAATAGAGACAAACATGGAATGTGTGTGATCCATGAAATGGAGTGGTAAGTATTAGTTTGGATTAATTCCAGATTACAGAGACTACTTCCATTCAAAATTACCTTTTCTGACTAAGGAATAAAGTGCAGGTAGGGGTATCAAACAAACTAAATGCAAATATTGCAGGTTTATGAAATTTATGTTAACACTTTTACCTTCTTGTAGAAATAAAACAATAAAACCAATAAATAAACAGACACCAGTATACGTAAATGTATAAAAGTGTTTATAAGTTTTCTCTTTGTTCTGTATAATTTATCAACATCAAAGATTTTTCTCTGAAAAGAGAAAAAATGATGGTCCTAGCCAAATGCAGAACAGATACAGCTCAAAAAGCAGTAGCACAGAAGTTCTCTTGCTCAGTTTGCAGACCTGTTTTTCAATCCTCTCCTCTGGCTTTTCCTCTTGTTCCCTCATGAGTGCTTCTCTGTACAAGACTTCTTCCTGGTTTGCACACCCAGTCCTTGCTGTGAAACCTCCATGAGGTGTATATGCAAACAGCCACATGAAAAACTCCAAGACTCTGAAGCCTGGCTTTGTGCAGCTTTTATCACTGGGACAATTCTTTGGTGAAAAAGATTCTCATTTTCATGATACTGGATTCCACAAATGCACTGAAATAGGTTTTCAATTAGCCTGAAAGAGAATGGGAAGAACACCATCTACTACAACCAGGTCTGAAACGAGGAGCAGTCACTGGTGCCTTTAAGGAGACCATTATTACAGACAGAGCAGAAAGATCTGCCAGTTGCTAAAGTTGCCTCACACATCACATGATAAAAATCCCATTTTCAAATGTTAATATGTTCATCGTATTTCATCTGTTTGGACTGAATTTTTCTATACTCGCTGACTGCCTCAGGCTAAATTCTTTAGGAAAATTTCAATAAAAACCATTTAGCTAAAGAAATTTCCTCTTGACTGGCTGAGCTTGGACTCTTTCCAGCTACTAGAAATAAACCAGCTCTTTCCTGCAATAGAAGATTCCTTGGAAATGTTCACCAAGCTCCTTACTTGGTGAAAGTAAATATAACACTGATGAGTGTAATAGGGAGAGGTGATTTTGCATCACTAAGATTTTAATCTACCAGTGTGGATCCACAGGACTTTGTAAGAAGTTAAAGACTGGTACCATCACTTCTATGAAACTGGAGGGAATAGAATGCTTGATTATTTTTATTCTATTCTGTTTTCAAAGTGAAGTAATAGGCATTGATCTACAGATATGATTGTATTCTGCCTGGCCACAAGGAAAAACTGTTTGATTTCAGTCTGACATGGACTGATGTATAACTTTGATGTATTTGCTAGAGATATTTCTAAGAGAAATACATATTAAAAAAATAGTTAAATTTTTATTTTTGTATTAATTGATCTCTGCAACCTGATTAGTGAAGATGTAAGACCAGTAAATGTGGCTTTGTTCTATTTTATCTTGCACCTCTAATAAAAATTTTTATATCTCTGACATTACCTTGCTAGAAGAAATGAAAGTGAGAATCTTCCATACTATTAAAATGGGTCTTCTTTCATGTGCATCTTCTACAAACATTCACAGCTCCTGTGATGGTGGTACCACTTAACCCTATTTTGAAACCTCATTAACCTCTTTCTTGATGTTTGTGAAATGAGATTTGTTAGATACTCGGCTCTTTAAATATTTCTTTTCTGTTAAGCTAAAAGCAAGATAAAATAAAAGCCAAATATAAAGACCTGGGAAATATTTCATCAGTGATGTGCTATTTGTCTTTCAGTAGAGAAGTGTAGAAGCATAGTAGTTGGTATTGGGACATAGCAAGCTTCTGTTTAACATTCCTGTCAGTGACATGGACAGTGGAATTGAGTTTACCCTTAGCAAGTTTCCCAGCACCAAGCTGTGTGGTGCAGTGAACATGCTGGAGGGAAGAGATGCCATCCAAGGGGACCTTGACAAGCTCGAGAGGTGAGCCTATGGCAACCTCATGAAGTTCAACAAGGCCAAATGCAAGGTTCTGCATATGGGTTGGGACAATCCCAAGTACAAGTACAGTATGGGCAGAGTGTGGATTGAGAGCAGCCCTGCAGAGAAGGACTTGGGGTGTTAGTTGACAAGAAGATCAATGTGAACTGACATTGTGTGTTTGCAGCCCAGGAAGTCAATTGTATCCTGGGCTGCATCAAAAGAAATGTGGCCAGTAGGTCAAGAGAGGTGATTTTATCCCTCTGCTCTGCTCTTGTGGGAGGCCACCTGGAGTACTGTGTCTGGGTCTGGAGCCCTCAACATAAGAAGAACATGGACCTGTTGGAGTGAGTCCAGAGAAGGGCCGTGAAGATGATCATGGCACAGGAATGCCACTACTATGAAGAAAGGTTGAGAGTTGGGGTTGTTTAGCCTGGAGATTAGAAGGCTCCAGGGAGACCTTATTGCAGCCTTCCGGTACCTAAAGGGGGCTTTACAAGAAAGCTGTAGAGGAATAAGGGCATGTAGTGATAGGAGAGGGGAGAATGGCTTTAAACTGAAAGAGGGTAGATTCAGATTAGATGTAAGGAAGAATTTCTTCACTATGAGGGTGGTGAGACACTGGAACAGGTTGCCCAGGGAAGTGGCTGCTTCCTCCATGGAAGTGTTCAAGGACAGGTTGGATGGGGCTTTGAGCAACTTGGTGTCTTAGGAGGTGTCCCTGCCCATGGCAGATGGGGTTACAACTGGATGATCTTTAAGATCCCTTCAACCCAAACCATTCTGTGATTCTCTGATTCCAATATAGACTTGAAATCCACTGATTTATCCTTGTACCAATTCTTTAGCTCTTTTGCTTCAGATAAATGCAGTTCCATAGACCTTCTGTTCAAACTTACCATTAAAAGATAAACATGAAAAGAGGTTACGAGAGAAAACAAAGGACCACAGGATTTAACTCTAATAATCCAATCCACTAATAACAATGTATAATTTTCTCACATTCCAAGTAGGTTGTTGCTTCCTGAGATGAGCCATCCCCAGTATTTGTTTTTCCCTCAAGCCTCCTTGCATTTTTCACTGTATGTTTAGAGTCCTACACCAAAGAATTCATGTACAATAGGCTCCTTTTTTTTTTTTTTTTTTTTTAAACTTTTAACCAAAGTTGGAATATTAGTCTTGGTAAGCAGATTTCTGAAGCTCAATAAAATTCCAGCCTCCCTGTAAAGAAAAGCAACTCCCTTTACAATATCACCTAAATGATACAAAATACTCTGAGATGCATAAATAGCTGTGGTATTTTGGACACCAGGCTCTATCAGTATCACAATCAGAAGAAAAGCCCTATTTCTAAAGTCAGCTGACAACAGTTAATTTTTAATCTGGACTTTTCCTTTAAATCTGTCAGTCCTTTTTAATTTAAATATTTTGAAACATGAAGCTCCTCAATGGTCTTTGTTTATTTCCATGAGCATTTTTCCTGGCTAAGTGATTAGGCAGCTCTCTTCATGTTCTTAAATAGCTCTGAAAAGAACTGAATAGTAGATGTGGAGCTGCTAGATTTATGGAGCTGCTGGATCAGGAATACTAGTTTTTCTTAGTGTTAATATATTTGGGTGATATCCTTCTGAAACATGGCTGGATTCTGTAGCCTGTTCCTCATGCTCTAAGTAGAAGAGCTCATGATGAATGTACAGTCAAATACCCTTAATATTTTGCAGATGCGGTGAACACCAATTACATACCACTGACTGCAGTGAAGAGGTTAATGATTAATTAACTACGATGATATGAATTAAGTATCAGCAGGGTCTAGTGTAATTCATGTCAGGTGAATGGGAAACTCCCCAGGATAATGTCAGTGCCAGAGGGAGTGGTGATTAGTGGGGATAAATGCTGGTATGATCTGCATCTGATGAAGGCAGAGTTGAAATGTTTGGGGGACTGGGCCCAGCTGAGAATAATAAAGGCTTTTCTGTTCCCAAATGAGAATAATGGAGATTTTGAGTCAAAATATGTAAATACAGGTAGAACCCATTTCATCTTTAAAGAGTGCAACAAGACATATGTTTTTCATACATATCTGTCTAAAGCTTTAGAGAGCAATTCTAAAAGTTCCTTGTGAACCATGTAATCCCTAATTTTAAGTAGTTTCAAGAGAAGAAGAAAATCGAGGTCCATTATTTTTCTCAGTTCATTACAAACAAGAATGCAGAACAGGCTTCAAAGTGCGGATGAAGACTTTGCTGTGCTTCAGCATATTTCACTTGCAAACTACATTACAAATACTCTGGTACATCACTGGTAAACCTCCTTGAGGATGCCAGATGGAAAATGCTAAACATTTTGATTTTATTTAGTTTTAGGTAGTTATAATTTCCTATTGTTCTTGTATGGGCAGATGTAAGAGGGGCTTCTTCAGACAGCTCTAGACAATTTTGATTCATTTCCAGTAAAGAAAAAAAGCCTGTTGTGTGCATTGTAAAACGCACTACAGAATTTGTAGCATGTAATCAGTTAATTAAAGATTGTCTCATAACAAATGTACTTTTCTGAGAAGAATTAAGGTTGTGCAAGAAAATGCTATTATTCTGTTGCTTAACTTAAATGTGATTAAAAATGTGCTTCATTGAGTAACCTGATGCACCAATCTACACAAACAATTGTATGTTTTGAGTCATTATTTTACTTGAAAATTGCTTCCGCTTCACAGTACCTACAAGGGCCATGATCATGGTGCTTATTTATTTACTGGAGGCAAATCCTATGAACTTTTGATGTGAATCTGGGCCACATTGCTTTAGCTGACATGCCAAACAAGAAAAAAACAGAGACAAATTAAAGAGTTCCCTGGGGGATCAAATAAAGGTTTCATCTGCAGAAATCTGGCCACAGTCTGTGGATAATATAGCCTAAACATAGGTCACAAAGAAAGAAAGTTGGTTTTTGCTCTGTGTCTTTGCAATCATAATTTTAGCATGTTTGTTGAATGGTTGGATGGCTGTACATACTGTATATGTTGGAACTGTGCTGCTCTGCATTATAGAGGAAGGTGTCTTTAAATCCCAAATGACAGACATGGTAG
This sequence comes from Megaceryle maxima, assembly GCA_024605025.1. NCBI lineage: Eukaryota > Metazoa > Chordata > Aves > Coraciiformes > Cerylidae > Megaceryle > Megaceryle maxima. The sequence goes on along the minus strand of JANHGN010019619.1, from coordinate 23,330 downwards.
AACAATGGTGAATCTGTTCATGCAGCTACATCAGCATAGTTCTCAGACTACAGCGTAACTGCTCTACATGGTTATGGATTCTTGATGATTATGACACATCTGGATAGTGAGATAGGTGGAAAATAGTCAATTAATAATGATTTCTTCTCATCTCAGATTATCATGATGGATGAATTATATGTATTTACTTAATAATTAAATTTACTTAGTTAATTTTAACTTAATAAGGAGATTCATCTATGGACTGTGCAAAATTTACAGATAAACACAGTTTGCAAAAGGTCTAATGATATGGGAAGTCTTTGTTTCATTTTTCAACAGATTGTCTACCTCCAAATGTAAAATACAAATTTTCTCTGATTATGAATTAATTTTTACTGATTGCATACCTCTTAGCTGGCAAGGAATATAACTGAGTCATGTATACTGTGCTACAAATGGGGTAATTCTGCTTTAATTAGAGGTGTAAGCATTCTGCAGTGATGCCAAAATCTGCCACTGAATTAATTTTTTGCCTTACTGTTGCAGTTTTTACAAAGCTTTATGAAACAGAGTGAGTAACATTCTCCATTCCTTTACAGCAGGGAAACTTGAGGAAGAGATTGCTCAGGGAATCCAATTCTTTGATGTGTTTTATTCAACAGATCTTTCAGGGAGGTCAGCTGGAACTCCTGTTGACCTCCATGGAGCAGCATTTATGCCAACACAAAGCAGTTGGTGCACTGGAGAGCTAGAGAACCCAGTCAGTAATTTAAAGCCAGGTCTTGTACTTTAAATCCCACGTGTTAAAACAAGAAGAAATATTTGTTTGGGTTTTTTTTTTTTTTCCTCTGATTCTTTCTCCCCAACTATGAACACATAAGTGTTATGAACTCAACTTTCTGGATTGTATGACTGCTCTGAGATTGGGGTCACTTGGCCAGCAATGCAGCACTCCACAGCTGCACCACGAGTTCACCAGGCAGCCCTCTCCAGCAGTGTTTATTCTACTTGTGTTTGCAGCATGTCTCGCAGAGTGATGCACGCAGCCTCGCTGCTGGTGCATTCTGTGTAGGTCACCCCTTTTAGTGAGGTCATTAAAAGTGCCATTATCTCATTTTCCTAGAAAAACAAGGAGGGAAAATATCTGCTTTTCTAAAACTGGGTATCTGGTTGTATAGATGCTCCTGTGCTGCTGGCAGTAAGCTGCAAGAATTACAGGATGACCCTTGGAAGAGAAGAAGAGGTGAATGAATGTGCAGCCATGCAGTTAATTCACCGAGTGGGCATTCCAGCAATCTGGTTAAAAATTATTTATGTAATGACTAGGTCTAAAATGGCCTGGGTACTTTCCAAATATGAGAGGAAAAACCCAAAATAACACAAACAACTTACACCCAGGAACTGGAGAATAAGAAGACAGATAGACATGTAGTAAAAGCTGTTTGAGGACAAAGAAACCAGGTGATAAAGCTGAAGGCAGAAATAACTAAAAGTTTCTGAAGGTGTTTGCCTTGTTTAATGTCAATGCTAGCAGTCATACTAATGCTAGTACTATTACTAATACTCACAGAATCACAGACTGTTAGGGGTTGGAAGGGACCTCCAAAGATCATCGAGTCCAAGCCCCCTGCCAGAGCAGGACAAAACTAGAGCAGATCAGGCAGAAATGCATCCAGACAGGTCCTGAAAGTCTCCAGAGGAGACTCCACAACCTCTCTGGGGAGTCTGTTTCAGTGCTCTACAACTCTTGCAGTCAAGAAGTTCTTCCTCATGTTGAGGTGGAACTTCCTGTGCTCAAGCTTGAATTCATTGCCCCTTGTGCTATCACAAGGCACAAGTGGAAAGAGGCTGTCCCTGCCTTCTTGATGCCCAGCCCTCGTGTATTTATAGACATTAATTAGATCCTCTCTCAATCTTCAAGTATTTTATTTGTTTGTTTGTCTGTTTGGTTTTTTTTTACCTTGAAAGGTTGGACTAGATGATCCTTGAAGTCCCTTCTAATCTGATGTTCTGTGAGTAAGTATCTTCACAGTTCCCCCTGTCTGGAAACCTTGGCTCCACTATGAAGATCCCTTATGTTCTTCCTTTCACTAGGTGAATCATTTTCTCAGTCAAAAGACAGCCAGATGTCCCTGAGTTATAAACAGATGATAATTTGCAGTTTTGGGGGCTTGGGAAACACACAGCTGCACAGAATGTACAAGTGAATAAATCCTGTGCAGCAGAAGCATATCCCATGATCTCAGTCCTGATGAGTGGAGACGTCTTCAAAATATGAGGGTAACCTGACACTTATCACAGAGTGATGCTGTGAGAAGTTTGAAGTTCTTTGTTTGTTTTGCCTGGTGCCCTAGAGGCTACAAAACAATACAGCCTGAAAGCTTCAGCAGAGTCACAGAATCACAGATTCACAGAATGTTCAGGGTTGGAAGGAACCTTGAAAGATCATCCAGTCCAACCCTCTGCCAGAGCAGGACCACCTAGACCAGGTCACACAGAAACATGTCCAGGTGGGTTTTAAGTGTCTCCAGAGAAGGAGACTCCACAACCTCCATGGGCAGCCTGTTCCTCTGCTCTGTCACCCTCACCATGAAAAAGTTTTTCCTTAAATTTCTTTGGAATCTCATTGCCCCTTGTCCTATCATTGGACATTGCTGAGAAGAGCCTGGCTCCATCCTCCTGACACTCACCCTTTCCATATTTATCAGCATGAATGAGGTCACCCCACAGTCTCCTCCAAGCTAAAGAGCCCCAGCTCCCTCAGCTTTTCCTCAGCAGGGAGATGTTCCCCTCCCTTCATCACCTTTGTGGCTCTGGGCTGAACTCTTTCCAGCAGTGCCCTGTCCTTTAACTGAGGGGCCCAGAGCTGGACACAATATTCCAGATGTGGTCTCACCAAGGCAGAGTAAAGGGGGAACAGAATCTCTCTCACCCTACTAACTACACTCCTTCTGATACACCCCAGGCTGCCATTGGCCTTCTTGGCCACAAGGGCTCATTGCTGGCCCATGGTCATCCTGCTGTCCACCAGGACCCCCAGGTCCCTTTCCCCTGTGCTACACTCTAACAGGTCAGTCCTCAGCCTGTACTGATACCTGGGGTTATTCTTTCCCAACTGCCAGACTCTACTCTTGCCCTTGTTATACTTCATTAGATTTCTCAAAGTCAAAATATAAAAAATTAAAATGTGATTTGTGATAGGGGAGTGGAGAAACAGAAGCATCACATCATAGTGAATCGGCATGCCTGGTGAGCTATGTGCCAGCTGAAATCTGTAAGAAATGTCACTGATGCCATTTCTGAACCCTTAGAAAACAGCCACAGGGATGGTTTTGGTCAGGGCTGGACTATCTGGATAAATCCTAGGATTAGATTCTTGGGACAATGCTATAAAGATACTTCAAAAACAACCAGGTAATGTCTTACACAGACGTACATTTATAATTTACTTCATAGCTCCATGATTCCAGACTCACTGCTGAAGCCACTGAGGAAGGCAGTGTGGTGACACAGCCCTGAGCTGGCAGCTTTTGGCCCTACAGGGATGCTCAGGGTTATTGAGTGTGTGCAGGGGAAGAGCCATCCCAGGGGCAAAGGCAGTCAATGCGCTGAATTGAGAGCTGCTTCTGAAGGCAAAGGACTGGTTTGGTCTTGCTTCTTGTATTTAGGTGTCTAACCTGCAGCCTGGCAGAGGTCTCTCTCACTTTCATTCACTCCATGATCTCCAGAGGTCCCTTCCAACCCCTACCAGTCTATGATTCTATGGTTCTACCTACAATTCATTCCAGTTTCTTGGCTTCTAGTGCTTCCCTGAGGACAACTGACCTGTTTTTACCAAGTGGAAGTATAGCCAGAACTACTTTTCAAAGCACAGGCCTTTTCAGACATTTCCCTAAGTGCCAAAAGGGCTTCAGACAGTTTAGGAGCTGTGATCATTAGTGAAGAGTTGCTTACGGGTTGTAAGCACCTTTTCACTAACAAAGGAGATAATATTCAGAAGATAACAGAGATAACATTCAGAAAATTGCTGAAGGCCACAAATTTAACTTTAATTTCCCAAATCCTGCCAATCTCATTGTTTTTTTATATCTCTGGACCTCAGTCTGTAACATGCCTAGAGAATAACTCGGTGTTGGAATCAATTCTGCATCACGTTGCTTGCATTTCTCTTTATGGTTTAACAAGGGAGAAAGTGACCAAAACTCCTACTGGAAACAAAACTGTGGACGAATAGAAGCAGACACCTGTAACTTGGACAGGGCTGGATGGCAGAAGCTGGACAAAGAGGAGATGGAAGGAGCTAGTGATGTTGGAAAGAAGGAGCTGTGCCTGGAAAGAAAGCTTAAAATTGTACTTCTTTGAGGTTTGTGTGTATCTGTGTGCAGAGCTTTTAGGGGAAAGCCTGAGAAGGCTTAATGATAACACTGGAGTTGATATATTCAGGATGTCAGATTTATTTCTTCGGCTTTTTCCAAGACAGAGATAACATTCAGAAAATTGCTGAAGTTAATATGCATGGCACAGAATAAAATTTAGGCAAAAGAATGAGAAAATCAAAGGGGAAAGCAAAATTATATGGCTTCATAGAGGAGTGTATAAACTATGGTTCAATTGTCCCTTATAATGCCCATCTTCATCCATCATGGGGCATGTTCCTCACTTCATTCAACTACTGCTTAAATAAGAGAAATGTTACTCAATCACTTAAACTTTTGTAGTGCAACATAAAGCAAAGTCTCTTTAATTTAAATCTGTTTTCAGAGTAAAAAAGAGATATTTAAAGATATCAATCCCAGTCAAAGAAGAAAAAAATCTTTGGTGCTGTTCTTGCTCTAAGGTGAAGTGCTCACCTGGTATAAGTGACAGAGGTGTGGGTTGTGATGCTTTATGCTTTCTTCATGCAAACAAGTTACTGTCCTAGGACTCTCTAACCCAGATTGGGTAATGCCCTGAAAAAATGAACACATTCTGAACTCTTCATTCATCATTCTGAAAGTGCCAGCTGCCTCTGAGTGCTGGTATATTTTATTGCAGAGATTCTGGTGGAGATTTTGAAATGTATTTGCAAGCAAACTGCTCCTGGCATTTCTCAGGTAGAGGCCTTTGCAGAGCTCTCTGCAAATATTTCTCTAGGTATAAAAGTTTATAAATTGAGCAGGACATCTGTCTGCATGAGATTTCAGTGCCTTGTATTGCTGTGGTGGTCTGAGGTGCTGAGGAGATTGTGGAAGGACTTCAGAAGTATGATGGCAGGGCATCAGAGGCAAGAGCAAGAAATTAGGTTCTTCTGACATTAGATTAAGAATGGATGGAAGTTTCAGATGAGACTCTAAATTTCATCTGGGAATTCCTTATATCCTGAAATGAGGCTAAAGTTTAAAGAATGAGAACTGGTGACAGCAAGAACAGAAAATGATTGCCTGAACACAAAGTTGATTTGTAAAATAGCAAAGATCTTACATTCCTTTGTGAACTCAATAGAAAATTCATCCACCACTAAAATGCAAAAGAACTACAGCTATTATTCCTGGGCTAAAACTTCACACATTTGCAACTGACTCACTTTTTATTTGAGTGACTGACAGTAAAGGAAATTTTCTTTTGTGACTGCTGATAACTCCAACAACTCATGGATTTGTGTTTCTTATTACACAATCAAAAAGGACTGAGCTATTACATATTGCACTTTCAAGCTGTCAAGAAGATTGTGTAAAAAATATTTGCTAATATTTTACGTTACTTGATATGACATAAGTTGGTGTTGATGTGTTAATTTCAAGAGAAGTGTCTTTGCTTCTGGAGGTGAAAAGAAAATGAAAAGCAGTATTTGCCAAGAGCTAAGTATATAGTACATGAGAAACTGTATTATAGGCAAATTAGTATTTTATCACTAAGAAATTGCATAATGTAAGTTTTCAATTACTACTTTTTTTTTTTTAATTTTATTTTAGTCTTGTAAAATAGCATCAGAATTTCAGGGATATTTTTAACTTGGCACATTTAGTAATCCTGAGAAATAGCTACAAGCACAAGTTATATTGATTGAAGTTGGAAGTATCTTGAAATAAATTTCAGCTATTAGAAATGGCTTTGGCCATTCATCCTAACCAGTTAAACTCTCTAAATTGGAATTATCCTGAAATATCTTTCAGGTATTAGAAGTGGCTTTGGCCATTCACACTAATCAGTTAAAACTATCTAAGATCTTTAATAGCAAAAATATTAAGGATGATTCAACAACTGCCTAGCACATTTCTACGAGAGCTCTCTAAAACAGTTACTATTGTGCAGTTATAACAAGGTGATTTTATTTCTGATGAAGTTTTATGCTGTAATGCATTCAAGGAGAAAAGTTTCTGACAAAAAAAAAAAAAATTAGTATTTTGCACATAAATGTGACTGAAGTAAAATACACATTATAGCAAAGCAGGAAAAATTAAAAGCAATGTTGTTCAGTAATATATATTAGTTCTTAGTTACCTTCTTTCTCACTCCAATTTCAGCACATGGAAATGCCTTAACCTTTTCCAGTTAATTTTAGTCTAAAAAAATTATGACTTTGGAGAAAATTTTGAGTGTTGCTGAATGCTGGGGGTTGTTTTTTGAGGAATTCTCTATCTTGAAGCTTTCATTCTGTTAGTTGTGAGTGTGTCCAAATCTTGAGTTAGAAAATGGTGCAATATTCCTACATTGATCTTAGTTCTCTTGGTTTAATGTGTAGGAGGTATTATATCCATGCTTACTTAAACTGAATAGTGAAAATTATTTCTTCCACAACTGGGAAAGTAACCTCCTAAAAATTGTTCTGATATGGCTGAAGCTCAAATGAAGATTAAGCTAATTTTTTCTTCTTTAAGTGCTTTATAAATTTCTTGGAAAGAATTTAGAAGGTGCTCAAGTGTATTACCCTGGCTCTAAGTACCTGTTAATGTAATAAATAATTTATACTGGTTGAAATACTTTTCAATCAAAACATGTGCATAAGAGAAAAAAAATAATATTGATTTCCCAGCAAGGGAATAAGGCTTCATCCTCTGTTGTCTTTGCTGTTTTCCAAATTTTTTTTGTTCCCCCTCCCACTTGGCTTCGTGGGCTGATATAGTTGTCACAGCTGCATAAAACAGTCTGAAGAAGCAGCCAGTATTGTTATATATTCTCAGTGATTTAACTTCCTCTCAATAACACGAACATTATTTAAACACAAGAGCAAATTCAAAGCTCGCCCTGATTCCACTGACATGAAACTACTTTGGAATGAAAAATGATATAAATCAGTTCTGCAAGCCTTTAATTGAAAGGAATGTATTTTATATGTTAGAAAAAGACATCTCTGAAAAATTGTAGGGTGCTTAATCATATTAAGAAATGAAGACTCTTTCATTATATTTCTTTGGATGTGTCAGTGCATGAACATTGCTACAGGAACAGAGGGGTTGATGAACCAAATATTGACAGGGCAACAGAAGATAAACTCTGTATAAATCTGGTCTTTACCTAGAACACCATCTATAAGAGGAGTCATTGGCTATCATGAAAGACTGGGCATGTCAAAATATTTTAGTTTTATTTGGCAAATGTTATAATGAAAAGAAGAGCTTGATTCCTACGTACCTGAATAAGTCTTTCAGAGATTTTATAGCTAAAACAATTTCCCAGTGGATTGTTTTGGATTTAAACCAATCTTCCTTATTTTGGAGATGGTTCCATTATTTCCCCTGGTTTCAGACCTCACATGGAGCGATTACACAAGCTGTATATGTGGAACTGTTGTATTTGCCAAAGCTGTCTAACTGTAGTGACTGAATGTTGCTGTTTTGTAAGTACTGATTTCACAGTGAAGAGAAGGAAAGGAGAAAGGAAAGGAAAACTTTCTATTATCCAAAGTGGCTGCAGAGCTGCAGCTGTGAAACTGCATGTTCACTGTTAACTTCTGAAGGATGGAGATTGGAGGGGTTTTGTTTAATTTACTAGATCTAGACCCCAGGTATTGTCATCAGATGGTTATAGAAACACAGAATTTCATAAATCTAGATGATAGGTTTATAGAGGCTCATTAGCATAACTGAACACTGATGATACTGAATAAATCCCATTGCAAATGTATGCTTTGATCTAAGTGCTGGTCTAAGCAAAGGATAGAGAGGGAAAAAAAGAGTTCTTCAAATATCACTTTTAAGTACTCATCTGATCCCCACTTGGGAGCACAGAGCAAACAGATTTCATCTCTTGTGGGGTGGACTACTGCAGAAACTGGAAGCAGTGGGACAAAACCAGTATGACACTAGAAGTGTGCCTGTTTGCAGGCAGCCTGGGTGAAGTGCGCTTCTAGCACAGCCACTCAATTACCAGGTCCCAGGTTAGTTCATACATGGTGATGTGCACAGCAGGAGCATGCCAGCTCTCTTGGTGCTGTGTCCCACCAGGAGAGACAATCCTGTGATTTCAGGCCCTTCCTGTGGCTGGTGAATCTTTATCATAGTGGGATTGCTGGCTCTGTCACCAGAGTGATTTAAGTGGTGGCCCTCTCCCAGCACTTTTGACCACAAAAAGGTCATAAACCCCGTGTATTATTAAAGGTTAAGTAATTCTACCTTTGTAGCAAGAGTACCATCAATAAGTGGTCTAACACATTATATTTCTCCATTGCAGATTAACTGTGATGTTAAATCCTTCCAGCTGCACTAAAGACAAAAGAACTCTAAATAGCAGATTACAAAGTATGCTCTTGGTCATGGAAACCTCCATCAGCAGGACATCTGTCTAATCAGCTCTCAGTGGCTGAACTTTCTATTATTATACTTATGGATATTAAAGGTCTGTTTAAGATAATGATTTTCAAAGCTTGTTTTGGTGCTTAAAGATTTAGATTGCATAAAGAGATGTTTTGAAAGTGCATAGGCAAAATGTGGGCTTAATTTTTTACTTGTTTACTGAAATTCATGTTAAGTATTTTATATATTGTTAAATGTTTATATTAGTATGAGAAGATGAAAAAGTGAAAATATTCAGCTCACTGAAATTTTGAAACCTAGGGATATTGTTTTTTCTGGAATGTTTTCCAGCCTTTGGAACAGGGTAGCATATCTGTGTGCATAGCTGTCCACATGTAATAAACTGGCTTCCATTCTGATGTGTTCTTCATAATAATTTCTATCTTCATTTCATAATAATTTATACATTTTAAATGAGTTGAATTACCACAACACATTATTATGGCTTTCACTCCAGTCAGCATTTGAAACTTCAGCCTGCAAGTTATTTATAGAAGGGCTTTTCTGTAAGTATTTATAAAACAAACCCAATGAAAGGAATTCAGTTCTAGAAGGGAAGGATTCTAAGGAGATAGGTGTTAAATCCAATTTGCTTTAAAGCTTTAGATTGCTGTGGTCCTTGGAGTACTTTGGAGAATCGTAAGGGTCTGTGGTGAAACAGAAATCCCAGTGGGTAAAAGCATCACTCAGAATACCTGCTGCAGTGGTGCCTTTGATATCACAGAGATCATGATGTGTGAATGAGTAACTGGGACAGTAGTTTTTAGGATTTGCTATTTTAAAGAGATAGTTAGGTGTGAATAATTTAAGAAAGAATTTAAATTTTTCATAGGGAGTTGCCTATCAATAAGGGTAAAGAAAGGAGGAGTGTATGCTGCGGTGAGGAATGGTAGGGAAGTAAATGTTTGCATCAAAGCTTGAAAGGGCTCAGCCAGTCCAAAATACAGCATAATTCATTTACTAGGCTTTGTAATAAATTCTGAGGAGATTTTTATCATCACCTTACAAACAGGTCATGCTACAGGAACTTCCTTCATCTCACCTGGGACTTGTTGGAGTCTTTTACCCACTCTGAAAGAAGTTACACAAATATACCTAGTAACTGTGAGTGCTTTTAGAAGCCAAGTAGACCTGCAGTTCCTTGCTAGATGAAGCTTAGGAGGGAAGAGTGAAGAGCCACAGGGTATTAAATCATCTGGAGGTAGGCAGGTGTTTACAGATGTTTACAGGTGTTTAACAGATAAGCCAGATGAAAGGATCTTCAAAAGTCAACCTTCACCTCTGATTAACCCAGGTACAAATAATAAGTTTTTCAGCTGTTATCCTGTGTCATTCTTTTTGATGAGACAGTGAGAAACTTTGCTAACTTATCCAAATACTTTGTGCCAGGACTCTGGTAGGTATTGTGGTAAACTTTCTGTCCCACTATATCAAACAGTATCTCTTTCTATGTCATACAGATAATCTATGTCATGAATAATGAAGTGTGAGAACTTGAAACTTGCTCTGCTCATTGCTTGAGTGTGTACCTAGAGCAAGTATAGAGCTGACAGGATTAAAGTTGTATTAGATAAAATTGAAACCATTTTTCTCTTAGAAAACCCTTTTATACATATAGGGGGTTCTTTTTACAGAATTCTGTTGGCACACTGTTGCTGAGGAAGGAAGTACTTTCATATACATAATATGCAGTTTTGTAGGTATTTTTTTGTTTGGTTTTTTTTGGGGGGGGTTGGTTAGTTTTTTGTTTTGTTTTGTTTTGTTTTCTACTACATAAAAGATTTTGGAGAGAAAACCTACATTAAAATGGTTCAACTGGATTATAAGGCAATCAGAATTTTACTGCTGAAGGCAAAAAAAATGGCTTAGAAAACTCACTGCATGCTTTGAGTTTGGCATCTAAATAGTTAAGCATTTACCCAAGAGCCTTGGTAAATGTCCAAATTCTCCAAGACAGAGATTTCATATACTGGAAAAAAGTATTTTCCTATAAACTTATGGAATTGATTGATAAGACTAGTCAGGATTGATAAAGAAACTATGGCAAAACAATTTCACTCAATGTTATGAAGTCTTAAGGTTGATGAACTTGGAGAAGGCTGAAAGAACAGACTAGTTAGCTGGCTGAGGTCAGAACTGAAAACAAAGCATTCAGCCAGCTGGATAAGCATTTTGCTGAAAATAAATTTTTCACTGAATAGTTCTCAATATTTTGGTTTGCTGGAATATAATTTGTCAAATTCATAATGACACAGTAAACAACTTTTTTGAAATTATTTAGGGCCCATTTTTGCTTAAGACCATATGCTGAGTAAACTTGCACAGACTGCTATTGTCATAGTCTTCTGTGTTTTCTGTGTCATAGTCTCTGTGTTTTTTACATGATGGAATAATCTGGGTTTGTTTTGTTTTGTTTTTTTCTGTAAGTTTCTGACAAATTGGTTAATAGAATGAACTTGGAAATTAAATAGATCATTTCATAGAAGAAACAACATAAAACATGCAATTAGTTTTCAAGATACTGTGGTTTCTTTTGAAAACAGTATAGCAAACCATTCTGGGAAAAAAAAAAATTGGAATTCTGTAGTTTTGAAGCTGTGTCACTTGTCTCTGTCTTGTCTTTAACTTTGAATACAAGAAATAGAATATGGGAAAAAGTAATCCCTCTTCCCAAATTATTGTCATCCTTCCCTCCTCCCACCACACCCACTTCTCACTTTTAATTTTTTATTGTTGTTCTACAGATTTCAGAAGGAAGGAAAATGAAGACAGAAATCAATGAAGGAAAAGAGAGAGGGCAGAAGAAAAAAACATCATATCAGACAATTCAAGCAAGATAGAAACAGATTTTCAAAATTAATTTTGTCTGATTTTATAATTTTCCTCCTTCAGGGAATTTAAAAGAGTACATTCTGAAAAAGATTTTCAGAAAAAAGTTGCTTAAAGTTTTAAATCAATTCTAGTGTCCCATTACAGTTGTTCTTCCTGTGAGGTGTAGATCTCAAAGTTACACAGCAAATCTGGAAATTCCCATCAGAAGACAGCTAGTGAAGCCTCAGTCCAGCTGAATTCAATGACAAAACTCCCATTCACTTAATTCTTCAAGGCCAGGATCTGTCCCCTTACTGACACATTTAAAGAAGTCTCCTTCCCTGGAGACTTTCAAACCCCACCTTGATCTGTTCCTGTGTGGGCTGCCCTGGGTGACCCTGCTCTGGCAGGGGGGTTGGACTCAGTGATCTCCAAAGGTCCTTTCCAACACCTACCATTTTATGATTCTATCATTCTAAGTGATCAAAATTTCAGCAAGATATATTCTCTCTCTCCATATATGCAGTAGTTGCTCTGTCTTTGGGCAGAGGGTCATATTTAGCATATTTTTGTCTCTTTAATGTGAACATAATAGGAGAATGCCAATAAAACCACAAGATTTTCAAGTTATCCTGCAGAAGTTTTCATCTCGGGCAAAAGGTTTTACTTCAGCTGTAAGAAAAACAGCTATACAGCTTTTTTATTATTGTTATTTATTTAACAACAACAACAACAAAGCACTCACAAAGTCTAGTCATGTTTTTCTTTCAAAGCCAAGGAATAATTGTAAACGCATTTCATAAAGAAGAAAATATCAGTTATTATACTGGTGAGAACCAGCATGTAGTCAGTTTAGAGCAGAGTCCTTTTTGACCATTGAAGAAGTGATCACAGGGCTGACAGCTGGAGTTTACTTGACTGTACAATAAAGCAGTTCTATAGGTGTCTTTTGTTGTATTCAAAATGCCAAATGTAATCCTCATGCACTTTTTTCTTTCTATTTTGTAATTTTTTTTCTATTCCCATTGAGTATTATATCTTTAAATGAAATGAAGATAGATAAACAGAAGAGACCAACACGCACGCCAAATTATTTAAGATATTCTCGAGGGCAATGATACATTTTTTTCAGAAATCTGTGTTTTATTCTTGTGTTGTTAGTTAGCCAGTGAAGAGAAAGTCCCGCGGTTACTTGAAGCTCCATGTAAATGATAGTTTAAATGCACAGAAAACTGTATGACAACCACATCTCTCGATGATACTTCACATTGTCTATCAAACTCTGTGCATTAGCACTGTTTCATTACAGGTAGCTTCTACCAAACTGGAAAACAGATCTTAAAATATTGAAACTCAGAACAAAAGAAGAAATCAAAATCCCAAGCCCTCTGAATGAATTGACTAATTAAATAGAGATACTTTCTACATTTTTGGAAAATACAGAATATTTACTTTGCAAACACTTTTAATTGCAATTCTAGGTGGCAATTTTGTTTGCCAACATAAATTTCCTATACACTCTACAGTCACAAGACTTGCCCTAATGATCATTCACTCACTGATCACATTTTCTTAGCAGTCTTCCTTCCAAATGGAAGGGACTTGTTGAAATGAAACAAGTTTTAGGCAATCACAAAGTTTTGTGATACCCTTATGGGATCACAAGAAGGGAAAAGACATGGTTGGAAACAGACTTCCACTGGCTGGAAAAATCACTACAGGAACTGCCTGGTCTTTTCTAATGCATATTATGTCACATGAGACTATTGTGGATCACAGCCAATTTGCCAGCCTATTTCTGAGAATGCCATCATTTATTTTTAGATATGTGTTGGGACTTCTTTGTAGGTATACAAACCCCACCTGGATCTGTTCCTGTGTGGGCTGCCCTGGGTGATCCTGCTTTGGCAGGGGCGTTGGACTCAATGATCTCCAGAGGTCCCTTCCAACCCCTACCATTCTGTGATTCTATGAATCTGTCATTTATTTTGTGCTGAGTTTGAATGCTCATGTCCGTTTTGCAGGGAGGTCACATGGGACATGACATAAATTCACAGATAATATTGTTTGGTTAACCCACTCATAAATGAGTAAGCACTCATTTATACTTTTAGACATCAGGAAGCCAAGACCATGCCTTAACAGACTTGGACCTCAAAGAACATGTAGAATAAAATTAAGCTTTTTGTTGAAATGCAGGATCACACGTTGGGTCAGCTCTTCCATTCACATCAGCTGAGAGGGTGCCTTCTTGTAAGACTTTAGGTAGGAAAATACAGAGCCTCTCTATTTCTGCAAGAGCTGTTTCATAGGTGTGAGTGGACACCTGTAGACATACAAGTGTGAATTACACCCTACTTTGTTAGGTCTCATGAGCTCCAGGCAGGTAAGGATCCTACAGAATAATTCACTCTGTTAGTGACACAGCTACTGGATGGGAAAGGTCTGCCACAAGGTTCCCAAAAAGTAAGTAGTTACTAAGGAAAAACATGCCCTGAAGCTTTTCAGGCTTGATGAGGCTCTGAGGTAGACATGCCCTAAGTAGAGATGTCCCTACTTGTGTAGGGAAGTAGACCAGTTGACCTCTTCAGGTCCCTTCCAGCATGAAGCATTCTATGATTCTATGAAACAGGCTCATGCATTTTATTGCTAAGATCCCCAGTGAGGAACTCCAATGAATAGGCTTTGTCTACACCCAAGACAAGCATGCCCTGCTTCTGTCACTCTTCAGAACAAAAGGTTTAAATTCAAACTGTTTACTGTTAATAGAAGTGAAAACCAAAGTTGATTCATTTGTTTGTTTCCACAGCAGACACGAAAAACATACCACTTCTACACCCACCATTGATAGTTTAGTGATTAAATTCATCCAGGAAAGATGCTATGGAAGAAGTGGACCTAAATGGTGACTTACATGTTTGCTATCTGCAATAGCTGTTGGGGTTAGGTGAGTGTCATGAAAATCTCACAAGAATTTTGACTGAGCCTAACATATAATCCTTTTGTGACTTGTGGATCATAAACATTTCACATTTCTTGATAGCTTGCAGGTTCATCTTTCTGTCTGAAATGGGTACATTTTAAGTTGCCAGCAATGCCCCATGTGCCCCCAGCAAATCGATATAAACAGGATGTAAAAGGCTGCCTTGAAAATTATTATGCCAGTTGGAGTACCCTGGACTTTCTGGCCTTGAACATAGGAAGGACTGGCTTCATTTGAGGGAGTCCTACGAAGGAGTGGTGACTAGGCGTCCTTTTGCATCTCCACAGTAACACATCCACTGAAGTTGGCCCTTAGAGCAGGAGTGAACAGATTGTAGAAAAATTCTGGGTTTATCTGGTATGCAGTGGTCAATCAGGCTGGCAGAAAGTGCCAGTCTGGCATAACCTCTTTTAACATCTTGATCAGTCTTTGGTTTAAGGCACAATCTATTTTAAAAACAGAGTATTCCTGTAACTTTCCTCACCAGTTCCCATTCCTATTCAGTCCACTTATAGGGTTCAGAAAAAAAAAAAAAAAAAAAAAAAAAAAGCCCAGAAATTGGCATTGTGGCAAAAGTTTTTCTGTTATAACCAGAGAGGAATGTCTTGAATTTAGTCTGTTTGGTTTGGAAGATCTGTTTTTGTCCGCTATAACCAATTGTCCATTATAAGCATGTCCATCGTAAGTGTAGTGTGCACTATATAATTTAACAGCAGTGGTTAGTACAGCAAAAGCCAACTGTTGAGGCTGGGTGGGAAACCTGAGATATTTTGTTAACCAAATATGTCCTAAAATAATCTTAATTTTTTGAGAAACTATCAATCTCTGCATTCTTGGCTAAGTGCTGTTGTTGAAATTTTAAAATGGTCTATTCATCCTTAAATGCATGCTTCCCCAAGAAAAGAAAAGGTTTTTTTTTTTTTTTATTCTTTCAAAATATCAGAGGCTTCATGTACTAAGCAGAACCTTGACATCCCTAAGCTTGAGGAAAAAATGGTTAAAATGGAAGGGGAACAGGCCTAATGAGTTTCTGTGGAGGAAAGTGTAACTTTTGAAAACAGGAAATATAGAATTGTGTTGTATCTCAGTTATAACGAACAAAAATAGAAGAACAAGCTTTCTCATCACAGTTAAAATAAATTGTCTGGATATTTAAGGACCCTGGTAAAAATTCCCACATTGCTAATTCATTAAGCCTTGTAGTATTATGGGTAAGGAATGGAACAGGGATTAATTCACAATACAGTATATTCTACACTTTTAAATGCCAACAGTCTTTAAAAAATGGAAATTAACTTGGCTTGAGCTAAATCTAAATGAACATGTCCTAGATTTTGCTTCTTGAAAAAGAAAGGAAATTGGTTAGAAGTAGGGTTTTCTTGGTCAAATTTTTTAATTTTTTTTTTTCCTTTGATGAAACAAAGCATTTTCATTTTACATATCAGCATTTCTATTAAATAAAATCAGCAGATGATGCAGTCCATCTTGCAGACAGTAACCCAGTAGCCAGGGAATTCACCCAAGGGGTGGGAGAACACGGTTCTCTTTGGCCAGTGGATAATGTGTGTCTCTGCCTTCCAAGAAATACCCCTTTTATTTATTTATTTATTTATAATTTCCCTGTTAAAGCAGTCCCAATTTACATGTGATAGAACTTCTGGTTTACTAAGGATTCTCTCGCCTTATAAACAAGAGCTTAAATCATTTTGTCCTTCTTCTTGACTCTCACCTGGCATTCTGAGAGTCCACTGATAGTCCTTGGTGGACTTCATGGGCCTGGTGAGTCAAGAGTGTCATGGATGTGTCCCCACCTGAGGGAGCAGGATTGACATGGGGTAGAGGAAAAGGAGCAGCGTGCACAAACTTAACAGCTTTTGTAACATATGCAGGCACCTACATGTACCAAGCAATTGTGGAACAGAAGAGCAAGCCTCAGGCACTATCCCTCCTTGGGTGGTAGCCTGTGAATTTGGCAGTGAGGAACTGTGAGATAGCTTGTAACAGAGCTCTGCTGTTCAGGGGCCATTAACTAATCCTTATGTAAACTTCTTGAAAACTCACTTCTGCCATACTGAGACAAAAAGACAACTATCTTCTCTGATCCTCCAGTAAGATGCACATAAGGCTTTTCAGTTATTTCTTTGTTTTCTGTTTCGCTGCCCTTATTTGTTGCTGGTAAGGTGGAATGGAGTACAGGCCGTTTAGTACTGGAGACTGACATTTTTCTAAGTCTGTACTGTGAATGGAACAAGACTCCTCTTCTTGCTGGAAAAATGTAGTTTCTTGATGAGAGGTGTTATCCAAGTTACTGTAATCACTTGTCCTGAGCACCCCAGGGAGCTCTCCTGAACCAGTTCTGGCTCTTGCAAGAAGGATAAAGTGAAACTTGCTCTGCAGTGAAGCTTCAGAACTGTGAATTCTGCCCCCATCCTGACTAAAATATGAAAAAAACACTGCAGTAAGCTCCGGTCTGTCTCAGTTCACCCAGATTTAAACTGACTCATCTACTGAAAGTTTATGACAAATGAGATGCAGCCATTTCCACCTTGGCCTTTAGAGCTGAGGAGAAGTCAAGGCCTGTCTTTGTCCAGTGACAAATGAGATGCTTATTCCAAGATTTCTCTCTGCCAGTGAATTATAGTTGGAACTGTTGGTAAAGGCAAAACTGTGGTTGGAAAAAGGAGTGTATTATGTGTGAGTGACACAATGTTTGTGCATGTATGTGGGTGTTCTGAGCAGATCCTTACAATGCGTAACAGAACAAGGATGAAGAATGCTCAAGTGTTGCCAAGTTGTCAAGTGTTTATCTTTTCAGTTACATAGTAGTATCGACAGTCCTTACTGGGATGGCTCCTACAGTAAGCAGAGAAATGGAAAAAAAAATTGATGGAATCCTGACAGAATAATACGAATTTTCTTAGAAGTAGAAAATAGTTTAAACTAATCAATAATTTACATATGTACATAATTTCTTACTTCATGAAAGGAGAAATCATTCTCGTTCATGACACGAGAGAGGATCTTGCAATGACAAAATTGGTGTGAGTGAAACAAGGTTTGTATTAAATCTCTAAATTAACCTGATAATTTAACCTGCTAACCTGTTCAGGCACGTCAGTTCCCTTTCTAAAACCATCAGCAGGTTTTTAAGTTGTTGTGCTGCTTTGTCAGAGTTTCAGAGCTCTGGCAGCCCTGAGATTTGTCTTGCCATCTCTCTTCTGCCCTTCAGTCTTGTGAGGTACAGTCACTTAAAAAGTGCCTGTCCCTGGCAGGAGCAATCAACCTTCTTTACAGGTTTACCTCCCTATTTCACAAATTCTGGGTGATGTCTTATTTCTCCTTGTTGAGAGAGGTGATTTTGCACCTCACAGGAGCTCCACAGCTTTATCTCCATTCTCAAACTCTGAAGTTGTGGAATTTCCCACCTAAGCCCACTCAGCTGTTCTGGTTATCTCTGCAGAGCGCAGAGAGTGTCACCCTGGCTCAGCAAAGCACTTGCAATCCCGCTGCTTTGGTTAAAACTGGGTACACCACTATATGGCCTACCAGAAAGGGAACAGAGTCCTACTTCAAATACTGCTTCTCATTTTCCATGTATCTTCATCTCAAAAGCTGGCACACAGGAAGTTCCACCTCAACCTGAGGAGAAACTTCTTCCCTGTGAGAGTGACAGAGCCTGGAACAGGCTGCCCAGAGAGGTTGTGGAGTCTCCTGCTGCGGAGACTTTCAAACCCCGCCTGGATCTGTTCCTGTGTGGCCTGCCCTGGGTGACCCTGCTCTGGCAGGGGAGGGTTGGACTCAATGATCTCCAGAGGTCCCTTCCAACTCCCACCATTCTATGATTCATGAGACAGATCTTGGGCTCTCCCAAACAACCCTCAAATTGTCAAAGAATTACTGTCCTGAATTTGGAATCTTTGGTGTGGCCAGCTTATACATCCAAACAGGCAGACTTCTAAAGGTGGTAACTGGGGCAAGTTTTAAAATCTGTATGGCTAATATCTAGTGTATCATTTATAAAGTGAGCACCTGTGATGCCTTTTCCCCTCAGTATGCTGGGCAGAAGTCATCTTAGCTTTGGCAGGAGGTGTGTATATACACTTAGGCACAGATACCAGTGTGAAAGCTTCTGCTTGATGTATTATTTCATGACACTGTACAGATGGTCTTCTAGATTACAAAGGAAATGCCTCTGGCAAGCTGTACTCTTTGCAGTGATTGATGCTATGAGGTATAAGCTTAGAGTTTCTCCAGAATATCTCCTTTTGTCATCGCTTTTGTTTAGGTCTGCTAATAGAATGGTGGAACACAGAATACTTCTAAACAATTAGGAAATGTTTGTAATCCATTTAGATAGACAACTTTGATATTTATAATTTGTAAAAATTTCTTCAACGTGACTTGAAAGGGACATCCTAAAGACAATTAAGCATTCTACATTCAGCAATGGCTAGTGGCTATTTTAAATAAAAAACAATATGAAATGCTCTATCTTCTCCATCTTAGCATCCCACAACATCTCCTTCCTAACTAGCAAAACACATCTTCACTCAATTTATTCCATCTCTTTTGAAATAAATTTCAGAGAATAGTGAATTATCTTCCCTAGGCAAGAGATAAAACCCCACCTTTTTCATATTTAGGACATGCCTTTATATGTTTCACATTTATTTTACTAACCATTTTCATCAGTTTCTAAAACATGGCATTTCTTCATAAAGATTTTCAGCTTTGAATGACACATTAGCCATCATCCAACTTGAAGCAATAGTGAAAACCTTCACCGAAGTAGGCATATGAAGGGTCAAAATAATCAGAATCAGAATATGTTCATTTTAGAGTTGTTAGTGTAAAGTTTTGGCATTTAGACTGGAAAAAAAAGGCTGCATCTTTCCTTTGAAAACAAACAAAATGTACTCAAATAACAGATTAATTTAGGATATTTAAGGCATTTTTATGACACATCATCCAATTCCCCAAATTGCATATTGGCAGTTTATGAATGCCAGCCGAAGGCATGAGCCTGGAATCTGGTAGCTGACAATTAATGCCCATGAGTTTCATTATTAAGATCATGCAGTAATTAAATATATTCCTATAAAAGAAGGTCCAAGAATTAGAAGCTGAATTTTCATTTAAGTTCCTCTTTGCCTATTTCATCCCTGCTCCTGCTGAACCATTTGGAGATTTTTAAAAGAGGATAAATCATGATATGTCCAGTTTTAGAAACACAGTCTTGCACTTGTTTACTGTGTTTTGAGTGATGTTACAGGCATGACATTAGTAGAACTACAGGTTGAATCTGAGACACAGAAGAAAAACTCTCTCTTCAATTATCTGAGAAATCCAAATTCCATGCATTCTCTCCAGGTAAACTCTGAGTTAAGGACTTATTTGGGAATAAGAAGAGGGTTGGGGTTTTTTTTTGGTATTGATCTTTTATTTCAGAGATGGTTAAATGGACTGATTTTTATATTTGATCAAAGGCCTGATTTTTCTTCTCTTGAAGTTAATGGCTATGCTCATATCGATTTCTCAGAATGCTGGATACTCTTCCAAATTAATTCCGTGCTAAAATGGGGCAATCTGTTTTTTATATAAAGTGAAATTTGTGGTCAGGTCTGGCTCAGTATGTGTTCTTGAAGGCTGTGCAGGTCTTCAGGAATCAATGTAAAATAATAAAAAATTAAAAGGGAGAAACATTCTGTCAATAGCACTCCTGTAACAAAGGGAATGCTTGCTTTATATTGATTAGCTCCTGTTAAATAATGCATTATGGCTTCACAACCGTGTAGGCTCTTGCAGGGTTGTTTATTGCAAGCAGTGGCAGTACAGAAATGTTTTCTTAGTGAGTAAGGAAATCAATATTGTATCTGTAAACACACTTGCAAATGCAGTCCCGTGGCTCACCCTCCAATCTGCAGCTGCCCATTAAACCAGCATAGTGTGAAATAAGACTGGTTGTGGCATTCTGTATTTCTCTTTCAGCACCTTTCTGGACAGCATTAAGCTGCTGAGGCACTTCAATCAGAATCCAATCCATAAGTAACTTGTTTTGTGTATTTCTACTCACCTATTGAGTCTATAAGAGTTCAAATCAGCTAAGCCATTTCCAACATGCCAGACTTGCATATGAAGCCAGGTGTTTAGCAGCTTCCATTTGTGTGGACACTGAAAGTTACTGAGAACAATTTATTTGTTAAGACCACAAATAATCCTGGTTAAAGTTAGGGCATTCTCAGTTTAGTGCAGCAAACCTAAAAGCATCTTCTCCTAGAACTTAGCTACTCAGCTCTCATTGAATAAGGGTCATAAAACAGTGATGCTTCTCTGGAAATCTTTGGAGGAGGTTAGCATGGCTAAGGAAAATGCTTCCATCCTTTGAAAACGCACTGTGGGTGCCAACTGAAGAATCAGGTGAATGAAGCTAAAGGGAGAGTGAGGACCAGTGAAACGCACATTGTCCTGAGGCACCTGGTACCACATCATGCTTTAGTGTTATTTGGCTTCACGTGCCCCTGGGCACACAGGAAATAGAACAGTTCCCCACCATCCTCTGCAGAGTGTGCTAAGGGTGATACTCCGACAGGATTGACTGAAGTTGAGCTTTCTGTTTAGGGAGTGGTTGTTAGTTAATTACCATTCATGATAACCTGAGATCCTTTCAAGTGTCACAGCCCAATCCCTCTGAGCCAAACTCCCTGAGTTTAGGAGAGCTGTGATGCTTTTTCCACCAGGACCTTGATTACCTTTAGTAGGTATGACTGGCCCAGGGAATGATACAAAAAGACCCCGGTATAGCTTTGTGCATATTAAATTCAAGAGGAAATAAGTGTCATTTCAGATGATGAGCACTCACAGTTCTTCCTAATATTACCAGAAATAGATTAGCCTTTGTAGCTCTGGACATCTATAAGTAATGGTAAACAATAAATAATATAATACTAAACATATTTGATCATCTCAGACAGTGAAGCTTGGGGGTTTTTTTTCCCAAAATTGATTCTATGAAAATGTGTCTGCATTTCCCCTGATATTTTTAGGTTATGATTACTATTGTACTATGCCTTCTCTAAACACAAAGAGGGGGATTTATCTGAATGGATTTTAGTCACCTAAAGGGCAGGCTGATAGTCTCAATGTCCCTTCTAATTGGTGGATACATATAGTCTTCTCCAGACAACTGAGATAGCTACAGAAATAGGTGGAATGTGTAAATTTATGAACCAGCAAAGGTGTGAGGAAAGTTGGAGACAAGGGATTTCAAGTTAAAAAGAGATGCTAGCCAATAATTAATAACAGTTGGAGACAAACTAGCACTGAACAGTGCTCCTTTTGAACTCTTCCAAAAGGGAAAGATTATTTTTGAGGTTAACTATTAGTTCAGAGCCAAATTTCAGCTAACGAGAGCTCCAAGTCATATTGCAATGACTAATAATATTGCTTCAGAGGAAACTGTCTGGCTGTTTAATAGAGAATATATCACAGAAATCTGTGATGACTGGGAATAGGAGTCCAGAACACTGTACTATGGGCCATTATTTTTCAATACCTATATAAGGGTTTATTTGAAGTCACTGATCTTGTTCCTTAATTTCTAATGGGGTCCATATGACAGACCTAGAAGAATTCAGGGAAGCAGGATGAATTTTAGAGATCCGAGATTTGTGTGAAATCTCTATTGGACAAGGTATGAGAGGAAGACCTGGCCCCAAGCCTGGTGGAACAGTATCCAGAATAACATCTCAGTGGCCTCAAGCCACAGGCAGAGCAAGGGAATGCCATCCATCTTCTGATCACATAGACATGCTCCCTGTTTTCATCTCTCCCTTAGGAGTTTTTCCAGGCATGGTCACCCTATATACAAATGGGTAACCAGCAGACCATGGCTGAGCAGATAGTTTTGGACCATTTGTATAGCACTTTCATGCACATTTTTTTACTTTAAACACTTCTTAGAAGACATTGACATTTAAACCCAGTAATCTACATAATTACTTTGCTGTCATGACCAGACCCGTTCAGGTTCCTGAAGGAGCTTGTTTAACTCTGCTTTGGCTATTGACATAATTTTGCTATCTACAATGACCTGAAAGGAGGGTGTAGAGAAGCAGGTGCTGGTCTCTTCTCACAAGTAACTCGTGACAGAAAAGGGAATGGCCTCAAGCTGCACCAGGGGAGGTTTAAACTGGACATTAGGAAAAATTTTTTTCAGTGAAAGGGTTGTCAGAAATTGAAACAGGCTGCCCAGGGAGGAGGTTGAGTCACCACCCCTGGATGTGTTTAAAAGCCATCTAGATGTGGTGCTTAAGGATATGGCTTAGTGGACTGGGTAGAGTAGGGTTAATGGATAGAGTCAACAATCTTAAAGGTCTTTTCCAACCTTGGTGATTCTAGGGTGCTATGGAGTGAGTTGGGGAGAGGAGAAGCATCTAGCACTGAAGTTATTTACCCATAACCCAACACAAATATCAAAGTATATAACTTAGTTTACACTTTCAGAGGATTCTGCAACTGGTAAATGCCCAAATTAAAAATATTTTATTACACCTGTAACAATACCTTAAGATAAACCTCTCTCTAAAAGGTATGTTGAAAAATGTTTATCTATGTTAAGGTTTCGTATTGCTAACCATTAGCTCATTAAAATACCAGTCACTTGTAGGGTTTATTGCAAATCAGTGAGCAGATTCCTTGCTTTAGTCCTAAAAAAAACCACCAAAACAAAACAAAACCACCCCCCCCCCCCACAAAAAAAAAAAAAAACACCAAACAAAAAAACC
>JANHGN010019618.1:60100-88025 GCA_024605025.1 Megaceryle maxima | reverse complement strand
TTTGTTCATACAACTGAAGTGGGGTGGAAGTTCACTATACAGTTACGTTTGATGGAAAGGCCATCAGCAATGCCACCCTATGAAACGGATTTTTAACGTACAACTACTGAACAAAACTCCAATTGCATCATAAATCAGAAGAGCAAAACATGTTATATACATGAACTGAACTAAGATCCACTTAATCTATCAAGTTTTGTAGCAGTTTTCAAAGGCAACTGACATATAGACAGGTGTTATGCTCCCTGCTTTCAGTCTTTCTAATAAACATCTACTCAGACACCTGGCAATTCATTGTAAAATACAAATCTTATGCTAGCATGTACTTCTGTTTTACAATAACAAAGTAAAAGCAGAAAAAGCAAATGAGGATTTTTAGTCTGTTTTTCTTTTTTTTTTTTTTTTTTTCCACTTTTCAAGCCTTCCCATTTCAGAGCTTTTATGCCTGATGCTCTCTAAGTCTATTTTAGCAGACCAGACACCACACCTACAAATAGCACAAACTGTGAGTGACCACTTTACCTTCCGAAAAATCAATCAGTCCCAGCAAATGAAGCAGCTTCAGAGATGCAAATATAATCACAACAATACCCACTGTTTGCAGTCCCTCCGATTCCCACTCAAGAGTCAACATTCTTCCAACAGGCAAATCATTCCAGTCTTCACACCAGTTTTCAGTCAGAGGGGAAATTAGAGGATTTTACAAGGAGTTTGCTTTGAAGAAAGTTGCAGTGGTATAAAGCAGCACTGTACTGAGCTGTGGCACTTCACCAGCCACTCTAGCTGAGACAAAATATTAGATAAAGCCCTGCATCTCATGCCTTTGATTTCATCAGTAGTGAGTCCTTTTAGAAGGCTGAGGTGGACCACAAACCCCTGGGTGTGACATTGTATCCGGCAAGCAGCGTTACTTAGAACTGCTGGAGGAACATCTGTGTCGGAGCTGGAGACTTGGCTGTGTCAGTGTCAAGAAGAAATGCTCCCTGGAAACTTGCACTAGGGAGCACGCTGCTACCAGCACTCTTCACTCCAGTGCTTCCAGACCCAGGATTTGTGATTCTCCCCCAGATTCGCAGCCCTTCCCCAGCTTCTCTTAGCACAATTTTTGTTAAGTTTGACAAATGACAGTTTGCTTAAAGACAGACATCTGTTTTCACGTGTGCTAAATGCTGCACATCAGAAAACTGCTGCCCTCTGCATCAGAAATAATAATGTTCAGAAAAACACTGTCCCTTCCTTTTCTTAAGCATCACAAGAATCTAATTAGAATCTTCAGTGGAAATGAGAATGTAAATTAAAGAATTACACATCAGCACGATCAGTGCCTCCAGCTAGCAAAATATAGTGCTGTCAAGGAGACGTGCACTGCCCAAACCCCTATTCTGTAGCCAGAAAGAATGTATTATTTATTGATTGAGAAAGAAAACAGCGCTTTTTCTGTCTAAGAATATGAACCTAGAGGTGCTGAACTCCAAACTCTGATATATATGAATGGGATTTAGGCTTTTTCCACAGCTTCTGAGAAGATCTTGCCCAGACTATGCATCACGGGAAAAAGAGAAAAGGTTTATGATCCTAAGTGATTTATTAGATAGTCTGTATAAAACTAATTGTCCTGTGTTTATTAATGTGAATACCAAGACAATAGCCAGTGTGAAGAATAAGGTCTGAAGAATATTCATGCAGCACATGCATAAATATTAGAAGGTTAAGCCTAAATGCTTATTATTGTGCCTATTCTAATCATTTAAGTGAATCTTGTCCATTGGTATACAAAGCACTAGAATTAAATGAAGGGAAGTCACAGAAAAAATAATTTTAGATACCTTTATTACTAAAGAAACACATACGATCTAATGTTAAAACCAATCTCATAAATGATGTCCACTATCAACAACTCATCTTGGGTTACTTAACTTTTTCCATTAGAAAGAAGTTTAACTTTTGAGAAGCTCACAAGCTTTTATATTTTTTCAGAAAGCCATCATAATTTTAAATCAGTATAACAACAAATTGCAATGTTAACAATCTACTGTTTGTGGATTAGCAGGTATAGAAAGGAAAACGTAATTCCAACTTACTATCAGCTTTTTGTGTTTTTCTTTGAAGACTGTCTGCATTGAATTACATTAACTAATCAGTCACAGATGTTTCCATATAGGCAGGACTCTAGAAACTGCATGCTTTTGTTAATTCAAAAAAACATCATGTGTGCACTTCACCTAATTTTAGGTTATATCTAGGCAATATATACCCAGTATTATTCTCTGATTTTGCTCCTCTGAGCATTTAATGCTAGAATGTCATGAGTTCTCCCTTTATATATATGCTCACAATCTGAATGTCAGTTTCTTTCCCTATAAACCTGTAGAGCTAAAATGGTGCCTAAGGGGAAAGCACAATAAAAATAAATAAATAAAAAATGTTGTCCCACATTTGCACCTTCCAAATAGATCATTACTTTTGCCTTATATTTCCATGTTAAGTTCTATTCCTCTTAAAAGAAAATTAACATTTTGTTTCCTCTTTCAAATTTCTAGTTATTCCATATAATCTTCTGCTTTTAAGGTTCCTGACTTTATTCATCTTAACTCATTCTTAACTCTGACTTCTATTTCCTCCTTGAGTTTATTCCTATTTATTTTTATCTTAAATTTTTCTTCTTTCTCTCAAGTGATGAAGTATGGTCAAATGTTCACAAGATGTCAAAGCTTAATGTGATCCCAGAATAGCAACTTTAGCCCATACTGTTTTACAGACATTGCAGAAACAATAATCCTAACATAATGCAAATGATGATACTATAACAGTGAAAGAGGCCTTACTTATTTTTAATAAATAGTATCAGAGAAACTATTAAAATGGAGAAATTTGTCAGTGTACATTCTCCTTTTGTGCAGTAGGTCCAGGCTATCTTGTGTTCTTGAGCTGTCCACTCTTGGGATCAGAGGCCCTTCTACTCCACCACTTCATGTGCCAAATCACACGCAGAAAGCCACACAGCAAGAAGTGGTGTCAGTCATAAACAGTAGTTTGTTTTCTGCTTTCACACAAAGAGAGACATGGATCCCTTTTAAAACATGAAAGGGCCAGACATTATGAAATTGATGAGTTTTAGTGTCCAAGTCCCAATTCCACCTGTGAAGCAGATGAGTTACAGAAGAATTTTTAAAGAAAAAAAAAATAGCCTAAGAACATACAGTCAAATTAATATAACTAATTACTGACTTCAGAGATTACATCCTAAAACAAACAAACAAACAAACAAAAAAATCCCCAAATAAACAAACAAAAACAACCAAAAAACCAACCAACCAAACAAAACAGAAAAGCATCATATTTCTCCTGTTGTATTTCATGATAGTTCTCTAAGTTAGGGGAACCACACACAGGTTTGTGAATCTCCAAGTCTTAATTCTGAAAACTAAAGCAGTAAGGATAAGAAACTACATGGAAGGGAAAAAGAAGTGATGTATGAAATGTTTCCTTTAACACGCCAAACAACAGTGTCACAGAGGTCAATTCTTCTAGGAGTGGATCAATCAAAAAAATTCCATGCCTTGAGCATTTGAAACTGAAACCAACTGAAACAAGGTGATAATATTCTGATCCCTTCTTAAACTCATACAAGCGTAAATTTTCTCTCTCACTTCATATTTTATTCAATTATTTAAAAAGTAATATTTCTGACACATCCTTATGGGGGGCCTGTATAGAATAAAATTGTAAAAGCTGCTCAAAGAAAAGCAATTTTTCATCAATGCCACCCCCAGGATAGAAAAGAAAACACCATCCTTTACATGGAGCACTGATACAAGGGGCTGATAGCTTGTAATATCCATGCATTGCTCTAGTGCATTGTCTTTCCCTAATTCCTGCTTTAATTTTTGATATTCCAGTGCATTCTGGTGGTGGTTTAGTAATGTATTTATGTTTGCATAAACTTTGCAGAACTTTACTGTTTCCTGAAAACTCATGTACTGTCAGTCTGGGTTTACTGGGTTTACTTATGGGAAAGCACATCCATGTTAGTACTAAATTCCAATACAAAGCTCTCCTGAATTAACAATAAATATGCACAGAAAAATACAGCATTAATCTGATTTTCCCCTCCATAAACTAAGGGGAGTATATGCTGCAGTGTAATGCTTTGGCAAGGCATGGGGTTTCTCAAAGGATGGAGTGAAGAAGTTCGTGGCTGTAGACCTGCTCCTGCCAATTTCTTCCCCCTAGTGCTTAGCTATTCAAGCATAAAAAGAACAACAAATTTTTCTCTCCCAAGTAAATAGACAAGGAAAAACTTGCATTGAAGTGCTATAGGAGATCCTAAATGAGTTCTGGACAGAGTAGATCTGCCAAAATTAGTGGAGTCTACAAGAAAAATCCCATTCTGGAGTTCTTATGTTTTCCCACAAACAATCCCAAGTAATTACTGGATTCTCTAAATGCTGTAAGTAGAATGAGTTATGTATGGAATGCAATCAATCCAAAAAAAAGACACCTTAAATATGACCTTATTATGTACTAAGCAATTTTTCTGACTGCTGTATGCTGGTAGAATGGCTATAGTTTTCCCCTACTTCTTGGAAGAAAAGAAGGAAAAAATACTCAGAAATATTATTTCTAAATCTTAGATATGGGAAAATTAATTTTAATATTTCAAGGTTGACTAAAAGTAGAGAACATTTGCCATTTCAAAAAAACCCAATATTCTACCTAATTTAGCCAAATCACAAGAAATAGCAAATGCATGTGAGTAACATGTGGGATGCTATGAATTGAACGACTAAAGAATAAACTGTTTTGAAATGCTAAAAATAACTAAATAATGCTTCTGTGATTAGTGTATTAGGATATAAAGTTTCCCTATAATTTTATATTATTACACAGTTCTTTCAAAATTATCTGGTATTATCATACTTCTATATGTGTTAGTAATCTAGTTTAATTCCAGTAAACTCCTAGTGTTTAAATATAAGCTGTCACTGCTAGCAGCACAGCAAAATGAAGTGTATATTTCTATTTTAATTGCTTTAGTTTTCATAAAGAAATGTTTTTTTACTTTTTTTTATTTTAATGCTTACAAAAAGTTTGCACTGTAATAAACTCTCTTTTCAAATTCTTCTGACTTTTGTATAATGAGAGTAGAGAAATATTAAGGCCTACCTGATCCTAAATAGACTGAAATATTCTATACCTCTCCACTACATCTTTGTTTTTAACATCTGCTTATAAACAGTCTTCTCAGGCTTTTCTCAAAGAGAAAACTCTTCATACTTATAATGATTTTCATTTCTCTTCTGTACAGACATTCTGGATTTGCTATTCTCTAATATAGAATGGGGCTGATCAAAATTGAACAACTTTCAAGGCAAGGATGTATTATTATTCATCAATTGACTAGAATTATACTGCTTTCCTAAGTGATGAAATCTGCCCAGTGTGGTAACTAATTTATGGGATGGGGGAAAAAAAAGTCTTAATTGGCTAGTAATAGTTCATTAGACTCTATTTGATAATCCTCCCCAGTGTATCTGAAAAGGAAAACTGCTGATGAGCTAGAAATAGAAACAAAATTTGGAAACACTAATTAGCTGCCCTTCTTTCTATACTGTCTTTTTTCCAGAGGGAAATGCCAGTCATCCAGTAGAAAAAGAAATAGTCAAACACAGAAAGGGTACCTATGTACAGGTCAGATGAACTGCTTATCTTCAGTTTCTTGCTCATGCCAGATCTGAGCATGAAAGTTATCTGACATAATGAAACTAATCCTTCTCTTAGTCAGCCAGTAAGAAATCTGTTCTAAGGCAATAATCTACATTTTTCTACACAGAAATGTTAGATCTGCAGAAGAAAACTA
The DNA here is from genome assembly GCA_024605025.1 of Megaceryle maxima. Lineage (NCBI taxonomy): Eukaryota > Metazoa > Chordata > Aves > Coraciiformes > Cerylidae > Megaceryle > Megaceryle maxima. The sequence goes on along the minus strand of JANHGN010019618.1, from coordinate 82,165 downwards.
TGTCCATTAGAAACCATTTCAAGAACCAGGAGAAACAATTAATTTACACATATACTTTCAATAATTATTCTCAGGGTAATTTTGGGGGGGGGGGGATTTTTTTGTGTTTGCAACACCTTCTGCGTAGGCTGCTATAGCTAATCACAGAACATCATGTAATTTTCATAAAATGCTTAGAAAAATTAGACTAATGTATGAAATCACTTTGTTCATCTCATCAGTGTTGCAGCTACTGAAGAGCATGATGTTGCACTAACAGATTACTTATCCAACCAAAATTGCAGAGAAATATTTGCTAGTTCGAAGAACTAGATAGAGTGTAATTACCCAAGATTAAACTTGTCAGGCTTCGTATATCATGTTTAATCTTTTCACTAAGTGCCCTAGACCTTTAATGACTGTAAGTGAATATAGGCTGAGAAAGAAAAAAAAAACCCAACACCTGTACAGGCAAGATAAGATTAACTGGTTTGTAATCAAGAGAGGAAAATATGATATCCAAACTTCTGAAGGTTTGTTTGGTCTCATAATTAGGAGTAAATTACACTAAAATAAATTTGCAGTTATAACTGTATAAAGTTGATTTCCTCATTTTAATACTCTGGTTCTAGGCTATGGTAGAAGATTTTATTAGTTTTTTTCCCCTCTTCATTTTCACCTTCTGACTCTCACTTTCTCCTAAGAAGCTTTTATTCTTGCTTTCATCTAAATCAAAGGACTGCTGCCATTACTGATCTGAAAACCAGAGCTGAAAAGAATCCCACAAGACAACGATTACCCATTCCCCATGACATAACAGCTACAGGTGGTTTCATTTTTCCATTAAATTAATTGATATAGCATGTTATACAATTATGCTTAAAATAGCTAGTGTGCAAGTGGATTGTAAATTAAATAGCATGGCCATGGGAGTAACAGTAACATTGTAATTTATTAAGCTTTAGCAAAGCATTACTGAGAGGCTATCTCTTTCCTAAACAAGGTTAAATTGCATTTAGTAATAGTAAGTAATCAAATTCTGGTTTGTTTTACTGCAAAGCCCACTGGCTTGTTTGACAAACAAAATTATCTCTAAATTATATGGCTATGTTTTCAGCCTACAGACCTGTTTTTCTCTTTATATTAAATTATAGTTGATCTTTCTACAGCAGGAATTGCCACTACCAAGTTTGTAAGCATAAACGTATGTCTACACAGGAGAAGGGCAGTGATGGAACTACTAGGAACCAGTCAAACCCAACTGCTTTATTAGCTATGGTAGAGCTGTGTTATCATAAAGCTCAGACTGGGTTGACCTAACCAGCAGAGAATTATCAGTGAAAGTAAACTTGCCCCAAAAAGTCTTGCTGTAGATTTGCTTTAACATAAAATGATAGTTGTTTCTCTGGGCATTGAGCTACTTGAATGGGAGTGCAGAGTATTTTTAAGAAAGCTCAAGCCCAAGGCGTGCCTCATCTATGTATCTTTAATTTCCACTCCTTCTTTTGAAGTATTATCTGAATAAATCTTTGACCTACTATCCTCTTATGTTACACATAAGAAATGTTTTTCTTACTTTTAACAAGACATTTTTTTTTTCCTGCACAATGCTCCTCTTCACTCTTTTCACATTTTTAAAGAATACAGCAATAGCAGTGCCTGACTTGCTGCTTTTCTTCTTTTGCTGCTATTTTTGTACTTATACATTTAAGTAAGAGCACACTATTATCAACTGTTTTATTTATGCAAGCAAGGAACTACTGGGAAAGCTACAGATCAAGCTGGTAGAAATGATGAAAGAGAGTGTTCCATATTCAGTCATTTTCTGTTAGCCAAATTATTAATATATCCACTTGTGCTTGCCCATACATCTAGGAAGCTATGTTTTAATGAACTGTACAGCTAGGTAACCTCAAATGAATTCCTCAAGAAAGGGACAGGTGTTTTCTGTTGTGATGAATGAGTAAACAAATGAACCACGTACACTAGCAATAAAAGGCAACATTCTAGTCACCAGCAGGAATATTAACCATCCCAAACAAACCAACCACCTATCAATTTAAAAAATCCTGATGTGTCTGGCTCCCTTTGGTCAAAGAATGGTTAGCAATTTAACTAAAGAAAAAATTGTAATTAAACATGATCATAATAACAATGTTACTGTGAAGCTCTTTTCTTGTGACGCACCTGTCTTTTTCTGATACAAAATAACACATGTACAGTAAGTGTTCTATTTCTCTGATTAGCTTTTAGAAAGGTGAAGCGCTGTATTTTTCCATAGCAACAGGAAAGTATTATAAATGAAGTCTGAAGTGCCCGACACATTTCTACATTTGATGTACTTGTTAAAAGATGACTGTATCTGTCCTATAAAAAGGAACTACAATAAATTAGCCCATATTACATGGCTGCAGCACATTCAAGAAAGACAACTAAAAACCCTCTTTAATCACAGTCTTGTTCCCTTAGGTGTATATAGTACCATTTGGACTATATATAATGTATGGCAGATTTGACTGCATATCTGTACTGTATAGCTACCATTCAGGATTATGCAATATTCAGAATTAGTCCATAGCATCTGGTTGTATATTATTGTTTGATCTATTAAACTATGACATGCTTAAGAAGCTGTTATTTTATTATTTATAAAAAAAAAAATAATTATGTCTCATCAGATGAGGCCACACCTGGATTACCGTGTGCAGTTCCCAGTACAAGGGAGACATGGACACACTGGACAGAGTCCCATGAACTGCCACAAAGATGACAAAGGGATTGAAGCATGTCTCCCATGAGGAAAGGCTGAGAGAGATGGGACTGTTCAGCCTAGAAAAGAAAAGGCTCAGTGGGGTATTCATCAATGTATATCAATATCTGAAGGGGGTTTGCAAAGACGAAGACATAATCTTTTTAGTGGTGACCAGTGACAGGACCAGAGGCAACAGGCACAAAATGAAACACCAGAGGTTCCTTCTGAATGTAAGGAAACACTTTTTCACTGTGAGTGTGACTGAGCACTGGAGCAGGTTGCTCAGATAGGCTGTGGAGTCTCCCTCCTTGGAGATATTCTAAAGCCATCTGGACCACTGGCTCTAGATGACCCTGCTTCAGCAGAGGTGTGGGACCAGGTGACCTTCAGATTTTCCTCCCACCTCAACCATTCTGTGATTCAGATCCCTTCCAATAACATTATAGAACTTCTTTTTCTGAGAAGAACTTTTTTTCAGGTGATATAGTTTTTCATATTATAAAATTTGATTCATTTTTATGGGCAGTAATTCTAAGGTTAAATCTAATTTAAAGTACACTTGAAAATAAAACTTTTAGGGCCAGATCTCTTCCTATTTCTGGACACTGGAGACTTTTCTATGTGAGGCCTGAAATTCACCCAAAGAGAACAGGCTTACTGCTAAGAAATGGTAGGAGTAGCAATAAAGAAAAATGAACAGGGATACATGGATATAAATGTATATAATCCCCACACTGACAGGAAAATAAGCTTTTTTTTTTTTTCTTTTATCCACACCCCCACTCCCCCCCCCCTTTTTTTTTTTTTTTTATCCCTCCTTAGAGCTTTTACTCTATTGGGAATCTCAGGGGCTTCTAAAGCATTTAAGTCCCCCATCAAAAGTATGTTAGGCAGAGTATTAATAGTTCATGAAATGTAAAGGGTTTGTGAGCTTGACACTCATTCTTTCACAAAAGAGAGAAAGGAAAAAAATCTGTGGGGAAGAGGTTGGAAGAAATAGCACAAATTGATGTTTTTTTAGCTCCTAATGCAGTTTTTACTTGGCATGCAGCCCTATCCCAATGTAGGAACCTACCCTGATATTTGAGGATCCATGCAACAAAATGAAAAATTTTCTGCTCTAGCAATTTTGCTGTTGTAGCACTGTGGAAAGCAGCAGCAGTATAAAAACAAACCCTGAAGGAATTAATGAGCTTACAATGCCTTATCACTTAAGTAAGTAAAAGGAAGGTTACAGCTGTTCACTGAGGAAGCATTGTAATGTCAAAATAACTGCAGCATTATGAGGTTCTTGTAGATACTGAAATGAGGGGAGGAACAAAATACGGAAGCACACTATCTTGAACCTTCAACAAAACTTTAGACACCACTTTTGATTGTGTTAAGCTACTGCAGGTGTCAAATCTTTTTCTTCTTTAGTAGTGTTACAGGGGTTACTACAACCTCTATACTATCAACACTTACAGCTCTAGGTAAGTAGATATCCCATTATGCACAGGGTGTTCGTAAGTCATAAGAAGTTAATTTTCCCGTGCTGCTTGACATGCATATGGCCATACCCAAATTCCATAAGTGAGACACCTGCATATCTTCCTCCTCTTAAACCAACATGTTTTGGAGCTGTCTAGACTTTTAAGCCATTTTCAAGACATTTTCAGCCATTTTTAAGACCAAGAATATCTTTGCTGCCATTAATACTTCAGGAATCATTTCTGCCCAGCCTGTGCACCAGGCTATGAATTTTAATTTTGCTAATCTTCTCAGTAGCAATTTCCCTAGCTTTCCAATCATGCTGCTCTTTTCTGAACTCACTCTAATTAGGCAAAACAGTTACACTGAAAAAAACTTAGTAACTAGTTTTTAGGTACAGTTCAATTAGTCATGAGCAAGATTGTATGATGAGACAGCCAGCCATAGCCTTAGCATTTCATTAACATTCTCCTCTCATTAAAATAATATTAAATATTTAATAACAGCTTGTCTTGTTTATCACTCAAAAGCAAATAAATTTCACTACCCCTTTCTCCCCAGCATTAGCTGTCCATGTATGCCCTTAGTTTTCAGGAACTTGTATTTCATTTGAGGTGCCCCAAGAGTGTGCCAAGACCAGCTTATTCCCTCACTGAGACTGATGCTTGTTTTGGTAATGTTTATTTTCAAACATTCTTAGAGCTCCTTCTTTGCTAATAGTGACAGATGCTGTCTTTCACTGAAGCAACTCTGGGATACACTGGAGAATAATTAAGGCTGTTCCACAACTGCCTGAACAAGTCTGACTGTTGCTCTGTCTCTAGCATGCTGTCCCTTCTGCAGTTGCATTGGTGCTTATCTGATACTGTGTGAGCTTTCAGATTAACTCAGACAGAAAAGTAATTTTACAAAAATAAACACAGAAAAAAGAAATTGGAGGCTTTGTCCTCAAGATACTTTGCAGACAGGGCTCATTTCTCTTTTAAGTACTGATCTCATAGTTGTAGTCCAAGACTAGCAACCCTGTGCTGGCCCAGGAAAAGGACAAAAGGCAGACTCTAAGGGTGAAAGAGTAGGCAAACAAGGAAACAAATCCCAAGTGAGTTTTAACTGATATAGCCAGCACAAAGATATTTCAAGACAAAGTCAAAACATGCTGTCATACCAGATGTATGTGAAGAAAAGCAGTAGGCAAGCAAGAACAGCATTCTTCACTGTGTGGGATTCAACAAGATCTACGGCCTGCACGCTCAGAAGCAGTAGCAGAAAAACACAGTTCAGTCCTATTTTGTATTTTAAATGTGTTTTATGATTGATCTTGACTTACATTTTTAAACAGAAGTATATAGGACATATTTATAGAATACTGCCTCTGAAAGGTATTCCTTAGATTTTTCTCATTGAGATCCTGGCTGTAGGAAGAGGTTAAGTTTATATTATATGGTGATCAGCCATATGGTAAATTCTCTTGGTGAATTCAAGTCTAGTTCATTTTTTTCTTCCTAAAGGATTACACTGTCTATCATACCAAAAGAGATACATACAACATCTGCTCTGAGTCACAAGCTAGCAGAAATCAGTGTCTCTTTTGCTCCTTTCACTGCCAGAAGGTTGTTTCCTTTCACTTTTAATTGTTTGGGGGGAAAGGGAATGAAACTGCAGTAAAGGTTAAGCAATACTTGCTGTCTTATTTGCTGAACTGAGGCTCCCAGGTAGCAGACTGAGGAAATTTCTTATCCTCAAAGAAGTTTCTCAGTGGTATTAGTGAGTTAAGAATCATAAAGCTTTTTTAGTGTAGATGGATATTAAAAAAAAAAAAAAAAAATTTGAAAAAAATACAATAATTTTTCTCCATCTAAAACCAGAGTACATACTAGATTATTTGGAATGACATTCTCTATGAGTCACTAAGTTTACAAAAACATATATCTGTGAAGATTTTTCTTAAAAATTTAGTTTCTAAAAACTAAATAATTCAAGCTACTGTCTTTTTTTCTGAGGTACTACTTATATAGGATGACTCTGAAGGAGGCCTCTCAGCACCTGTCAATCTCCAGTGAAAACAAAATGAATATACTGTAGGCATGGAAGAGTGGCGGTCAGCTCAGTTTTGCATTTTTTATCTTTCTGGTGGTTAAATCAGTATTTTGCAGAGCATGCTCTGTTCTGACAAGCAGTAAGGGAGAGTAGAAGTTCTCAGACAGTATTTGACAGGAGGGGCAATTTTAGCCAACTACTAGGATGAGTAAAAGGGTCATGGACACTGTCAGTGTACCAGATCCAGACTCCAGACCTCAACTGCAGCTCTATCCACAGTTTCAATAATTGCTTCAGTGATCTGTGCACTACAGCTTTCCTAAAGCAAAAGAAGAAAAGAGCAGGTACCACCACACACTACAGGGGATAACTGTCTAATATTTTAGGGGTATCTAAAGCATTCTGAAAGACATCAAGAGCTCTTTTGCAAAGAATAAGAGATTGAAACTAGGCACATGGTCACAGGTATAACTGCACATTGCTTTAAGAAGCAATTGTTGGCCACTGACCCTAGTGATTTTGTACAGTACAGAATTTTTAGTTCAAAAGTGACTCACATTTTGAGTAAGAGTTCAGCTTTCACCTTATCATTACTTTCATTTTGTGCACCGAGTTATCAACTGCTCAGCAGTAAAATGTTGAAAATATTTTTATTTCCATCCAGAATTACAGCCTGATGTACAAAAGGACACAAAAACAGCAGTAAGAGAATGATTAATACTAAGAGAAGCTTTTCAAGTTTGTGTTTTATTTGAGTCTTTTGTTGTTTATTCTTTTATCATTCTGTACAATTTGAATAACATTTCTTTACAAGTGTTTGTACTTCAACATGGGGAAATGTCAGTCTTTAAGAGACATTGCTCCTATATGTAAATATAGCATGAAACATACTTCAGAAAACTCAGACACCGCATATACCCACATATATTGATATGTATCAATCCCTATCATGTAGTTCACCGGTAAAGATGGTGATTTCTGTTAGAAGATACAGGCTTTTCATATTTTTAAGACCCTTAAATCATAACATCGTAATCTAGTATTAGAATTTAGAAGTTTAAAGTTTGAAAACATCATCTTTAGGATGATGAAGGAGAGAAAGTTTGAGTAGACTTTGTTTTTACTGAAGAAAAAAGACAACAAAAAGAAACATATTAAAAGGATAAGCCTGTTAGACTCAAGACACGGAAAAGACCCAAACCATTAATGAATCAAATTTTCAATCTCTTTAGACAGCGATGAACTAGATAACCTGTGTAGACCCTTTAAATTTCTTTCTCTACCCCCTCAAGGATATTTATAAGCCATGTTTTTTTTTCCACTGGTAGAAGTACATATTAAAGATGTAGACTGACAGTAGGTAAATATATATCTGGCATCTACAGTCTATTTTTAGAGACTCGGGAAAAGCATGTATAAAAAAAAAAAATGCATCCACCTATGCTAATGTACCTTTTAAAAACCTATCAAATAAACTGGATGGATCACAATATAATAGCAAACAAACAGCTGGGAGACAAACCAGTTAGGAAAGCTAGAAAAAAATATGTCTTAAGGTGAATACATCAAATTTCATAGACAAAAATATCAAGTCCTAAATGTGGTACTTGTGATGCACATGTCAGAGTGCCTTCCCCACCCCAGCAGTTTAGCTGTATGTGCTGAAGGCCAGCATCCTGGGGAGCAAGAGCTACTTGAAAAGCTTTGATTGGCCATGAAGCTGTTCGAGAAATAGACTGGGAGAGGAAGGGAGGACCAAAAAAAAAAAAACCAACCAAAACCACCAACCAACCAACCAAACAAAAAAACCCCACAGAACAAAAAAAATCCAAACAACTACAATAACAAAAAAATAACATTTTTCCTCTTGGGAGCTGCATTTACATGTGTAAATACTGTATTTATATGTGTAAATACAGTAAGACTGTTGTTCTTAATCCCTTTTTCCAAGGCTACATTGCAGTCATAAGTTAAAAAAAATCCAAACATATTCTACATCAGCAAAGTCTGTATATGGACTACTGATATATTTTATAGGAGAGTCAAGGAAAATATTTTCTATTTCATAATAACTTTTATTATACAAGTAAATGATGTTTGCGAAGAGATATCTAAGTTAATAAAATCAACAGCTATGCTTAGAACAGGAACACAGAATACTTGTCGTGTATCTGTTTGTACACACTATAACAGACAGAAGTTAATACATTTTTCATTTTAGGAATGCTATCCAATCACAGAATAAATACCAAAGAATTTTTATATTGCTATTGCCCTGAAATATCTCAGGAACTTCAGTCCATAAAATACTGTGCTACTTCCATCCATCTGCCATCTTTTATCTTTTGTTTTCATTTTCCTTAAGAACTAAGAACAGCCTTTCTTACACAGCTATAATTGTTCTAGCGGTGGCTCTGTGCCTCCAGCACTCTATACAAGTGATTATCTACATATGTTAAAACTATTTCCCCCCCTCCTCCCCGCCAAGTTGCAAAACAATTTATAAGGAAAAGCAAGTACCAATCCACTTCTAAACTTAATGGAAGAATTATCTTCACTGTGATTACTAATCAGCTGCTCCTTCCTTCTTCCCTTCCCTTCCTTCTTCCCTTACTTTCCCTCCACTACCACTGTATTTTTATCTATTAGCAGATCATGATTCTCAACTATAGCCTTTTTTGGCTAACAGATAGAAACACTTTGCTTTCAATTCTGTACATTTGCAGACACATCAGACTCACTAGATATCACTGCTGACATATCAACACTTCTGCTTGCACTTTGATTAATTCTCTGGTTCACTTCTGCTGTTTAGCAAAGACAAAGTGATTATGCTTTACAAGACTGGACTGAAGGAAAGGAAAACAATAGAAATGAGGTAGACCAGATCCAAGCAGTTTAGCTGCAAAAATCTCTGGAGGATGAGCTCAAACCAAGGAAGATCATGCAACTTCATCATATTTAGTGATCCTACCTTTACTTTTTAAAAGCTTGGTGGTGCTTACCCTTCTGGAATTACTAGCTATGACTGAAGAATAACGTCTCCCTTTTCAATAGTCACTGCTCTTTTATCAGTAGCTGCAGTGATGGACAGCTGACTAAAGTCTTAAAGTAAAAACAAACAAAAATATAATCTTGCTTCTAAGTTGCTAGAGTTACTAAGTTTCTGCTCCAGACAAATAGCCCATCAAGCCCCCAGATCTAACACTAATTAAACTCCAGATATACATAAGTAACCATATAAACAGTCAACAATTAGTCAACAGTGTTTAATAGCAGTGCAGATGTAGGGGCAAAGAAACCTATGGTGGGGCTTTATCCACCTTTATAAGGAGAGTTATCTCCATCCTCTACATCCCTTACAAGGTAGCAAATGTGCTACCATTTTTCTCCTGAATAAACTCTGATTCCAGAATGTACCATTCACCATTGAGAACAAGTACTGACGCTTCTATAACATTGTTTTTTTTTTTATTAGTGTCTTTGCAACAAAGTAACACCAATATGCCTAAAGAGACGATAAAACCCTGTTAGTTTCTCAGACATATTTTATTTGTCACTGTTTTGGTTTGTGTCCATAGGTCTGTACAGAGGAGACAGCCTGAAAATCTTACTTGAAATGGAATCATTCCTATATGAAATAGGAGAAAGTAAGGTTCTCTCTTTTCTTGGAACCTGTAATATCTTTGATGAAGTTACATAATCCTAAGAAACTTTATCCTAGTCTATCTTATTTCAGATTAATAAAGCAAAGTAAGCTAAAATAAACATGGTTTTAAATCTTATTCTATACATATTAATTTCTGCTAAGGAAGCTGCAGTGCAATACTGTCACACTATTATGCCATTTCCATTTCTTATGTTCTGCTAGGTAAGTACCACAACTGCAAATTAGTCCTGATCAGTCCTGCCACTCGCGAATAGGAAAGCTCCTTTAATATGTAGCAAGCTCTAGTGCTGAATATTAGTGCTAAGAATGGCATTTCTGCAAATAATCACTGAGATAAATGATAGGAAAAAAATTTTTTTTTTTTCTCTTTTATTCTTGCATAAAGAATATCACAATGAAGTTATATCCAACGGATCCTTTGAGCTATTTCAAGCATTAAATACAAATTAGGAAATACTAGCTTCAGGTCTGCAATTCTACTGTTAATATATGGGGAGAGTGAGCCAGGCAGTCAGTAATAGATGACTGAAGACAGATAGTTAGAAAGTGCAAAAAATAAAAGAGAAAAGAAAAAATTAGCTCATAGGAAGAAAGAGGGAAAACAGCAGCAGTTGGAGTGATTATCTGGCTTTTGGCATGATTTAGGCATTGCAAACTTTTGTTTAAATAGCATAAATAGAATGTAAAAGTTAATTATTTATCATTCAGTATAGCAATTTAAGTATATTGAACTCAGTAAAGGCAATAAAATGTTACATGAATAAGCCAAGAGCAATGCACAGTTGAGGAAGATATCAACAGATAGAATGCTCACAGAGAAAATGTTTGTAACACTTTTGAATATAAAGAATGGGAACAAGGGATGTGTGAATATTCATATTGGAATAACTGAAATCTAGACTCACGTTGCAGTTACTATTCAGAAAAATTAGCAAGTCCATTAACTCTGTTGAGTATTTTGAAATAGGTACTTTCTAATAACCTATTTAACCTATTCTTTCAAAGGTTGTTTTTTATGTTTTCCAAGTGAAAATGAAACATCCAAAATATATTAAGAAAACATGTGAAGAAATATATATATATATAAAAATCTATTTTGGTGATGTGTTTCACTTTATACTTACAATTTTTGAATCTTAGTAAATTTGAAATTAAAAAGTAACACATTAATATTGATGCTAAAAAGGGCATCCATAAGATTTAAATGTCTTTGTTAAGATTTTTAAAAGTAGCACAAGTTAGACTATTATTCTAGATTAAGAACATTAAAAAGTAGAATCATAGAATGCCTTGGGTTGGAAGGGACCTTTAAAGGTCATCTAGTCCAACTTCCCTGAAGTAAGCAGGGACAGCCTCGATTAAATCAGGTTGTTCAGAGCCTCGTCAAACCTGACTTTGAATGTCTCTAGGGATGGGGCCTCCACCACCTCCCTGGGCAACCTGTTCCAGTGTTCCACCACCCTCATAGTAAAGAGCTTCTTCCTAACTTCCAATCTAAATCTACCCCTCTCTAGCTTAAAACCATTGCCTCTTGTCCTACTGTTATATGCCCTTGTGAACAGTCCCTCTCTAGCTTTCTTATAGGCCCCTTTCATGTACTAGAAAGATGCTATAAAGGCTCCCTGGAGCCTTCTCTTCTCCAGGTTGAGCAACTCCAACTCCCTCAGCTTGTCCTCATAGGGGAGGTATTCCAGCCCTCTGATCATTTTTGTGGCCCTCCTCTGGACCTACTCCATCACATTCATATCCTTCCTGCATTGAGGGCTCCAGATCTGGATGCAGTACTCCAGGTGAGGTCTCACCAGAGCAGAGTATAGAGGCAGAATCACCTCAATACACTGGGCACACTTCTTTTGATGCAGCCCAGGATGCAACTGGTCTTTTGGGCTGCAAGTGCAGATTGTTGGCTCATGTCCAGCTTCTCATCCACAAGAACCCACAAGTTCTTTTCCTCAGGGCTGCTCTCTAATAACTCATCCCCCAGCCTCTGCTGATAATGAGTATTGTTCCAACCCTGGTGCAGCACCCTGCACGTGGTCTTGTTGAACCTCATGAGGTTCACTTGGGCCCACTTCTCCAGCTTGTCCAGGTCCCTCTGGATGACATCAACTCCCTCTGGTGTATCGACCACACCAGTCAGCTTGGTGTTATCTTCAGACTTACTACTTGATCCAACTGGCTGTATCACTGATGAAGATATTAAACAGTACTGGTCCCAGTAGAGACCTGTGAGGGACACCACTTGGCACCCATCTCCATCTGGACTTCAAGCCATTGACCACTACCCTCTGGTGCAACTATACAGCCAATTTGTTATCCTCTGAACAGTCCATTCATCAAATCCATATCTCTCCAGCTCAGTGAGGAGGATGTTGTGGGGGTCCACATCAAAGGCCTTGAAATCAAGATAGATGACATCCATCGATCTTCCCTTGTCCACTGATGTAGTCATTCCATCATAGAAAGCCACTAGCCTAGTCAGGCAGGGTTTGCCCTTGTCTGTTTCTGATCACCTTCCTGTCCTCCATGTGCCTTAGCAGAGCTTCTAGAAGGATCTGTTCCATGATCTTCCCAGGCACAGAAATGAGGCTGACATGTTGGTAGTTCCCACAGTCCTCCTTTCTACCCTTTTTAAAGATAGGTGTAACATGTCCTTTCTTCCAATCACTGGAACTGGAAGAAGTCACCTGACTTACAGAACTTTTCAAATATAATGGGGAGTGGCCTGGCAACTACATGTCAATTTCCTCAGGACTCCGTGATGAATCTTGTCTCGTCCCATAGACTTGTATATGTTCAGGTTCCACAGATGGTCACAAACCTGACCTTCACTTACAGTGGGAGCATATTTGTCCCCCTGGTCCTCACCTTGTGACCTTTTAAGTTGGAAGGTGTGGGGAGAGAGGTTGCCAGTGAAGACCAAGGAAAAATGGTACCATGACTCAGTCTCTTGCACTGAAACTTGCTTATGTTATCTCTACCTTGAAGTAAATGCTGAAATATAACTGATTAGAATGCACTGACTAAGCTGGGGAGGTAAAGCATCCAATACCCTTTCCAGTGATTTCCTCAATTCAAAGTGCTAAATTGTATCAGCTAAAATAAGCAAATTCACAGCTACTTAATAAATAAATTATTGTGACAGAAGTTCCCCTACTTCTCATGCTAGGAAATATATCTTTGTATGTTTAGTTTGTTTTAGGGTTTTGATTTTTTTTAGATATTATGTGACCAAATAAACATGGGCTTCAGTACTTCTGACAACCCATTGTATGATATTGCTGTGTCGTGACAAAACTACAAAGGCAAGTTATATCAAAGCTGATTAATATGTACTCCACATAATCCTTATCCCCACTGATTTACTATTATACTAAATAAATTGAATTACTGAGTATCTTTACATACTTGCAGTGTTAAAATTCATTTTTTTGATTAGAGTATTTAATATTCATTACTCTACTGAAATAATGAGACTAACTCTGCTTCAGGACATCATTAGCCAGGACAGCACTGACAATTTGAAAAATTCAGATCCTATTTATGATAGCCATCCCCACCTATTAATGCTTACAGTTCCATCACAAATATCCAACACCATTTTTATGTTGAATTTTGCTTCCTAAAATTTTTCAGCTCTACTCATATTTTTATCATCTTATTAGCTCAACCCATTGCTGCACACAGAAATTAAATAAAAAGATGAAAGGTATTCTGCTTCATTCACTACAGAAAATTATTTTGGTTTTCTCATATAGCTGTTGAGGATAAAATTAAAAATAAATTTGTTCTATATAATTAATGAAAAATATAACAATTTAATATATTAAATATTTCTTACAGCCTTAACTGTTTAAAATATTGAATAACACAATAATTATTCTATAATTTAATAACATGAAATTGTAACCAATATGTTTAGAATATTTATCACGGTTAAGAGAAGGGGAATGTAGGCTTTCTACACTTGTTTAAATTCTGAGCTCTCTTGCCTGTGTTTCAGATTGTCCTTATCCAGTTCATTTGAGTAATCTTAAACAAAAAACATGTAGCAAGCACTAAAGAATGACACAAATGTAGGACTTCATATTACTAGCAAGTAGCTTTGTTTCTAGGCCACAGAATCAGGCTTCATTTGCTTATTCTTTCTGATCCCACAAGCCTGGCTTTCGCTGCTAAGCTGTTGTGAAAAAAAAAAAAAACCAAACCAAACCAATAAATTTACCACTACCTTTTCTCTTCTGTTACACATCACTCTTATACAGGGGGTCAGTGTTTTGAATACCAAATGGATGAATGACTTCTCAGAAGTCCCAAATCAGACATTTGTTCAGATTTGTGCCTATTAGAGAGCTGAGAAAACTCCCTTCTACTTGCATATTGATTGGTCTTACTGTATTTCAGAAATAAATAGAGAACAGAGTGGAGAACACAGGCAGAATGAAATTATTTTCTCTGTACGTTCTTATGACCAAAGAGGAGTCCCAGACAGAGATTTCATGGTTTCCTTGATATCTGTCCTCACAGACCTCAATTCCTCCTCCTCTCCACTACCAACAACAACTCCTCACTTGCCACAACACCAAATACACAGCCTTCTGGGAAATGATACTGCTCTTCTCCTCCTTGAGCTTTTTTTACTTTCCCCAGGTCATTCACTTTTTCCACTGGGAATGGGAATTGCTCTTCTCCCTCAACAGAAACAGTGGTAAATGAGGGGAATCTGGACATTGGCAGTTTCAGCCCTGCCCCCAGTAGCCTTTTTGGTGGGACACTGATTTCTTACTGTCCCTCCCAGTAGGGAAAAAATGCTAAAAATTACCAAGCTATTTCTTATTGCATTATTACTTAATACTGATATAGTATCTGCTGTTTATTCTGATATAAGCAAAGCTGGATTCTACTAATGAAGGGCCCCTGACTTGCCAACCGACAGCATTCTTGTAGAGGTCTGGACACAGCTGCTATATACAAATGCACATTCAAGAGGCAATTGCCTAATCTGCTGGAATTTTGAGTCATTAAGATTCAATCTCCAAGCACATTTAGTGTGCATCCTGGCATGTTTTATTAGGCTATTATTTCTTTGCTCTAGTAGAGTTATTTAAGCACAGAATCCAGCATGATCAATACAGTGGAAAAGATTACTTGCCATAATGGTTCTGGGGCTTTTATTCTACCCCATCCATGCATTCCACCAAGCATATCGCAAAACTGCTTTATATTTCATGAGGCACTTAACTGAACAAATGCAGTACAGAAACTTGATCACTGTGTTGTAGAGTCCACCCACTGTACCGATACTAAACTTACTTGGAACTCTGCAAAGTTTCAAATATTCTTATTCATTTCTCTGGATTCTTACTACCATTGCAATTACACTGCACATTCAAACATTATTAATTCACATACATTAGAGTGCAGTAACCCCAACTGTTTTAGTGGCAGAATCTCCTTGTAAAAAACAATTGCAGGCTTTCCTACTGCTGCATCATATTGAAGATTTCTTTATAAATAATAATAAACTTTGAAAGAACTTTCTTTCACTGTCTTATGCAGTAGAAAAAAAGAAGTTTAGGTAAGATGAATAAATATAGTTTTAATAATGTATTAGTTTTCTATACATTCCCATGGCATCTTCTATATCAAAACAAGTTACCAATGAATGAAACATCCTTGAGAACAAAGAATACATTTTATCAGGAGAAAAGTGACAGAGATTAATAAAATATGTTTGAAAACTTTTTGCAGCAGTTTATCTGCATTGTATGGTTAAATTCCTTTGTTACAAAAGAGTTGATTTGTATCAGACGGTAAGCTGACATACATATTCGTAAATCTTTTTTATTTTCATCTCAGACACTTCTTGGCTGCATGGATCATCCTTGGGCTAAGTTTTATGTTGGGTAATAGAAGCAGAAAAGCAGGATCACTGTTAGTGGATCTATTTTGAAAGAAGTCATGGCATGTTTGAGATGATGTTCTTTAGAAGAATCAGCTTTTAAATGTAGCCTTTTACTTTAAGGCTGTTCCAGTGTTCTCTATGTGGGCACCTCACTTAAAACATCATGACTCATCTGTTCAATTTCCTCAGAACTGAGGAGGTCACTAAGATAGGTTTAGGATGATAAAAACTTTGTTAAATGAGACAGGATAAAAATGACAAAAAAGTTATTTTAACTCAAAGTGTAAAAAACAAGAGCAATCCAGCTCTGACAGTATTCGTTTCCATATTTCATTTTTCTGAATATCACAAAGAAAATCTTCAAAATGGATGAATTTCTGACCACAGAGACATCAATAACAACTTTGCCATTGTTTCAACTAAATTCATGATTTTACCTACTGCAGTTAAAGTTTGTGTCTATCAACAAACAAACAAAAATATTTTTATTGCATGCTTATGAGGTGTGTGAATTTGCTTTTGATTATTAATGGAAGCTTGGTGTCTAATTTATAATCCAGTTTATATCTGCAAATATGGACAAACCTGAAATAAGTGACAATCATAGTAGCATCTAAATGGGTACCTTCCAACACGGTATTAATGATTTAAATGACAATGCAAAAGTGGATCAGCTGTCTCTTGAATATCATTTAGCTTTTACAGTGTGGATCATTTGTTACTATCCTATTTAAAGAATAGAAATTGTACTATTATTAATCAACTAAGTTATTCATTAGCCCTATTTCCCAATTAAACTTTATTTTCACCCTGCAGTTTTGCTGTGCATGCTGTGGTGTGCATCTTAAATTGAGATTTTTCATGTTAGATAAGAATAGTTTCCTCTTGGTATATTGCATAATTTATATTTTTTGTAAAGCAATTATAAACAGAAATTATCTGACTGATGAGAGAACATCTATAATTGATGTGGTGATAACTTAGTAGCAAAAAATACAAGATTTATGAAACATAGACAGAAGTGGTAGAAAGAACTGTCAGCTTGTAAAAAAGTGGAAACTATCTTTTTCCCCACTGGAACAAGGGAAAAACATGTGCATGTATCTCTGTTGTGGGCTATGATTCAGTTCAGTAATCAATTCATTTACAATGTTTTCTGATAGTGCATCTTTGCTTAATATACATAGGAGTTATGATCAGTGTGTAGTCACCTGAAACAGTAATTCTTTTTTAAACAAAAATATTAACTTGTTTGCAAAGAAAAGATTTCTAAATTACTGTCAAAATTTTCTTGCAATCTAGTAGCACTCTCTCAGTGTTATCTTAGATGATGCATTTAATTTAATGCCAGCATTTTGCTGACTGATGATTGGAAGAGAACTTGCCATTGGAGTGAGCTGCAGGCAGAGTGCCATAACTTGCTAACAGTGCTTTGTTGCACAGCTCGAAGTGGTGAGAACTGTCCAAAAGTTCTGTGGAGGAAAAAGCAACATCCAGAAAGATTATATGGTTTACTACAATTTTGATAAGTCCCAAACTATGCTGTGGTCAGTGATACTGAAAGTTGCAGATAAATCTGAATGGAATACTACATTTAAGGTTTATTACCTGTATAAACTAATTTGACTTAAAGAAGGAACATAGCATAACAGGCTAAAACTAGAGTGGAAATTATTTTAAGAAATTACAAATTATGTGCTAGTTGCTGTCACAACCAACTCGGTATTGTGTGAAAAGAAAGGGGAAAGCTTTAGTCATTGCATTGTGGCAATAGGGTCTTATAACTGTTGTGAAAGAAACATCTAACCCTTAGCACGACAAGGTGTTAATGATGACAACAAATCTCTCTTGATCTTTATGACTTACTAGGAGACTCATAAATCCATGTCAAAACCCTAGACTGTCTGAGTGAGCCTCAGTGGCAAGCCAGGTACTAAAAAAAGAAAGTAATCCTCATAAATCCACTTCTGAGATTTACTGTGATGAAGAAAAAAAAAAAAAAAAAAAAAGGCAGTCAGGATTCAATTAGCTCTAATATATTAGCAAAATAAATGGAGTCAATTCTGAGAAGTTTCTGTCAGGAAGAAGCCATGTGTTGTATAAGACCTATCCAGACACAGGCAAAAGTTAAAGGATTGCTTCCATGATTTAAAATGTGGGTAGCTGCTTTGCGTCATTCTAATAATCCATAAGGTCTCAGGAGTATCTTTGTCTTCATGGAGGATATGGCTGTTCCCAAGTATATTGCTGTACAATTTCAGACAAAGAACAATGCTTGGCTATACTGAACTAATATTTCTGATTACTGAAGTATATCCAGTGATAGAGAAGGCTGATTTCAAGAGCTATTAGCAATGTGGATTTAATCAAACTTAATGTTGACATTACAGATTCCAAAACATAATGCAGAAATTGACAATTTGCTTGCAGTTTTTCCCCTTAAGAAAGAATAGAATTTTTCAATTGGAAGGGACCTACAAAGATCATTTAGTCCAACAGCCTCTCCACTTCAGGACTGATCAAAAGTTAAAGCATGGTGTTAAGATGCCTCTTAAACACTGACAGGGTTGGAGTATCGACCATATCTCTAGGAACCCTGTTCCAGTGTCTGACCACCCTTTCAGTAAAGAAATGCTTCCTCAAGTCCAGTATGAACCTTCTCTGGTGCAGTTTTGAACTATTCCCATGCATCCTGTCACTGAATACCCGGGACAACAGCTCAGCACCTCCCTCTCCATTTCCCCTCTTCAGGAAGCTGTAGAGAGCAATGAGGTTGCCCTCAGCTTCCTTTTCTCCAAACTAGACAAGATCATAATCCTCAGCCTTTCCTCACAGGACATTCCTTTCAGCCCTTCACATCTTTGTTGCCTTTCTCTGGAGGCATTCAAGTACTTTCTTAAATTGTGGGGCTCAGAACTGCATACAGTAATCAAGGCAAGGCTGTGCCAATACCGAATACAATGGGACAATCACCTTTTTTTCGCTAGCTGGTTATTCTGTGTTTGGTGGACCCCAGGACGTGGTTTGCCCTCATGGCTGCCAGGGCACACTGTTGATTTGTATTGATCCTGCTGCTGACCAGCACCACCAATCCCTTTCTGCAGCACTGCTCTCCAGCAACTCCTCTCCTAATTTACACTTGTGCCTGGTGTTAACCTGCCCCAGATGCAGAATCCAGCACTTGGATATGTTAAATTTCATGCCATTGATGACTGCTCAGTGCTCCAATCTACCAAGTTCTCTTTGCAGGACCTCTCATCCCTCAAGAGTCAACAGCACCTCCCGGTTTGGTATCATCAGCAGACCTGTTAATGGTGCATTCAACTTCTGTAACCAGACCATTGATATTGAGCAGAACTGGCTGGAGGATGGAACCTTGGGAAACACTGCTGCTGACTGGTTGCCAGGCAGATGTAGCCCCATTCACTACAATTCACTATTTAATTGTTAGTCATTAAAAACAAGTGTCCTTAGGAAAGAAAAATAAAAAAAAGGCAGGCTTTGGTTGCTTAATGATGGAAGTGCTTAAAATGTGCTCTATTCCATAATTGTTCACCAGGATTTCTGACTATCTTTGAGCAAGTTATTTCAATTCTGGCCTTAGTTTGCTGATCTGTAAATTGGAGCTATGCTGCTTTACAGAAAAGGGTAACTTTCCAAGATCTAGTTTGAATTGTTGTGATTGGAATCTTTCTCCCACTGATCTAACTTTATGATCTCAGAGAAGTCACTTTATCCTCCTCAGTGTATTTTCATAAGATCTCAGACATACTTTTAGAAATGCTTACACAGCCTACTGTAGTAAAGCTTTCTTATTAGTACCTTTGTGTGTTAACAGGAAAAAAAAAAACAAACCAAACCAAAAATCAGTATTTCACTTTTTAATTATTGCTAGACTGTCAGAAATAGATTGCACCCTTTTTCCCCACACTCAGATACACACATCCAAAATGTTACAGTGAAATTAGTGGAAATGTTGGCAATGAGGTAGTATCTAGTAGCTAATAACTAAATATCTAGTTCTAGAAATTAGGTTTTGTTCTGCCAAGTTCATATACAATTTTTCAAATACAATAGGTTATAGCTACAACAGCCATGATTAAAACTCTTATTGAAAAAATTCTGCACAAACTGTTTCATGCCAGCTTTTTAATAATTCTCTTGAACAGTAAAGTTTCAGAGGTCCTATCAGAGGTCACAGGGAGATAGTATTCTGTAGATATGTATCTTTGGAAAGAGTAAGTCAATATAATTTTCCTTTTACTGAGTAGTCAGTCTAGCTGAAATTGATGAAAATGCTTCTTTTAAAAAAGCATCTATTAACTAATTAATGATCAAAAAAAGGTTGCTGGTGTAGTTTTAGACTTATTGTGTCTTAATCTCAAAGAACAGGTAAATTTGCTGGTTTTATATTTGTCTTGGGAAAGGGAAAGCACTATACACTGCTACTAGCATAACTTCGTATATCATAACAATGAAAAATGGGGTCTGAATGTCCACAATAACTGGGAAACCTCTGAAGCATAGAAATACATTGTATTGGTAATATTCTGTACATAAGAAATTCTGAATTACACACAATGTCATGCAGCATGTTAAATAAATATTGGCTTATCTGTGAAAATAATCTTCAAAGTTTTCAATAATCAGATTTTAGGAGGCATTCACAGGATACTTCATAGCAGGTTTGAATGCATAGGGTCTGTATACATGGTATTTTTCAGTTATGGATTAAGTTAAAGACCAAGTTCCATCAGCAGTAAGTAGAAATAAGAGAAGTTACCCTAAAGACTCAGAGTCATTGTGAGGCAGAGAGCAAAAGATATACACACAGGTTCAGAAACAAAATTAAATAACAGAAAAGCCGTAAGTAGGGGCCAGATCTGCTTTCCATTCTTGGGCTTTAATCAAAAATTTATTTTTCACTTTGTACAGGATTACTTCCTGGATTTTCAGAATAATGAAGTATTTGTAGGATCCAGTTCATGAGAAGAAAGTAAGTAGTATTTAGCTAAATACTTCTTTCAGTAAATAAGAAGAAAATACTCATATTGCTCTTTTGGTTTTCAGTTATACCTCTCAGCTGGAATAATTTTCAAACTGGGAAACATCTGAATGATTAATACCTTTTGTTATTCTTCCTAAGTATTCACACATCACAGAACACAAAGAAATTAATTTTTATTTATTTACGTCAAGCTTTCAAGCTAGAGAGAAGCAGGTATTTCTCTACTTACATTTTTCATCACCAGCAAGAAAGCTTTGACTCAAAAGAATATACCTTTCTATAAAGGATTTTGTCCAACTAAAGCTGGACAAGGCATAGGTTATAATGTTCATTTGACAATACAGACTATGAAGGAAGGAATTTAATCTGAGAAAAAATCTAAGCCTTTTTTTCATTTCTTCTCTTGTTCAAGCCTCTATGACATATTCTAAACCAGCTGTCAGAGCCTGAAGAGCAAAACTGAACCAAAATTTGCTAAAATTTCATTTATTCATTACATTAATAAATGAATTAATATAGCAATCTATAATGTCATGCATTTAAAGGCTTCTTAAAACTTGCATTCATAAAGCTAAAAGGAGAATGACTCAAGTTAGTGAGTAATCTAATATGCAGATATATAACATTAACTACTCTGAAATCAGACACTTTATCATGAATTATGTACCTACATGTCACCATTCAGTGCAGAGTATTTAATGGGTCATAAATCTTCTGCCTAGTTTGTCTGTATTCATCTATAAATGCAGCATAAACAGTATACAGTGCTCACAAAGGGCCAGATAACTCATTAAGTGACTCACCCTAGACAATGTCACAAGTCACAGGCTGAGGAGAACATCCTGATTCATCATCTGTACTCCTTCACCCTATGTAGCACAACTCGTACCAATACATTTCATGCAAAGCAGAATGGATGTGGTATTTATACTGCCAAGGAAGTAGGCAGCTAAGGACTGATAAGAGATTGGTTTTTTTAGTTACTCTGTTAAAATAGTTTATTTTAAATTTACCTATTACACTTGAACTCATTCTTAACAATTCTTAATGAAATTATTGGCTATTACTGTTGCCTTTCTCAAAAAAACCCCAACAAACAAAAAAAACCCCAACCAACCAAAAAAACCCACCCCCCCCCCCAAAAAAAAAAAAAAAAAAACATGGAAAAAAAATTTCCCAAAACAATTAAAAATAAATCAAAAAAAAAAAAAAATGTTTTTTTTTGGAAAAGGGTTTTTGTTTAA
>JANHGN010019618.1:38024-50852 GCA_024605025.1 Megaceryle maxima | reverse complement strand
AAAGAGACATAAGAATAGTAATATTTCCACAATCACTGTTTCAGATCATACTCCAGTACATTTCCATTTGAATCCACAGAATATTACCTATAGCATCTGTTTATTATTTGTGAAATCATATTCTTAGCTCTACTACAAAAAGTGAGTTTTCCTTTAGTGCCAGGAAAATATTACCATTTCCAAGTTCAGAAAAAAAAAAAAGAGTGTAGTTGATGCTGCAACTTTATCATTTATCTCATGTGTGGAATTACCTGTACAGTAAATAAACGGTAAGAAATAGATGATTCAGGAAAAGTTGGTCCCAACTGACTCAAACACAGTACATTGAAAAATGAATTAAAATACAATCTTAGCTTTTCAACATACAAAGAGTCTCT
This sequence comes from Megaceryle maxima, assembly GCA_024605025.1. Classification (NCBI taxonomy): domain Eukaryota; kingdom Metazoa; phylum Chordata; class Aves; order Coraciiformes; family Cerylidae; genus Megaceryle; species Megaceryle maxima. Next base: position 50,475 of record JANHGN010019618.1, on the reverse strand, counting down.
GATTTTTATTTTTTTTTATTTTTTTTTATTTTTTTTTTTATTTAGCTAAAGCTAAGGTTCCATGTAAGTGGTTTTTTGGATCAGGATCTGATTATTTAGAAGTCTTCGGAATTAGACTCCAAGCTACTTGATATTTACAAGCCTATGCCTGTGTCTAAAATTGGATATTCTTTATTCAGATTTAAAACTGAAAGGAGTTCACAAGCAAACATTTTAAAATACACTTTTTTTTTTTTTTTTTTTTTGAGGTTAGATCTTGTATATAAAAGGAGAAAAAGAACCTACAAAATAACAAACCAACCAACAAAAAAAACCGCAACACACAAAAGAGTACATCATGGATTAAGTTTAGAATGGAAGAGCTTTGTGTTGTTTTGTCAAAGTTTCAGTGAACTGAGAATTGGTTAAAGTATCAAGTGACAAACTACTGACAAATTTCTTTATCCAAAATACACTGCAGGAGATAAGCTGTGGAAATACCATGGGCTTATATCTTTTAAGGTGGCACATCAATCAAATCACTACTATCTCCTCTAAGATCCAGACTCTTTGCAAAGAGGATCAGATCAAAAAATCATTACAGTCCCTTTGTAGCTGTCAAAGTTTTCACTTTCTTGGCCACCAAAGTTTGCTCTAAGTATAGATTTATAATGATTAAGGTGAAGGATCATTATTTCATAAAGGAGTTAACTGCATAACACTTCCCTCTTCTCAGATTTCCTTAATTTCTAGAGCTAAAACTAGCACTAAAAAGACAGATAATCACACTTCCTTTTGTACTTTATACAGGAGAAAATGGAGGCAAAAATTAAGAGATCTTCTCATCTTTAAGACTGAAATCTGTTGCTAGATAATCTTATATAAAATTTAAGCATATAATATATATAAAATTTAAGCATCTTCTATAAAATTTAAGCAAACTATCAGAACACCTTTTTTTCCAAACAAATATTAAAAACTTCAGATTTCTTCTTTAAAAGATAGTTAAAATTAATTAAAATCATACTAAGCATTAAGTTTATTAATATTAAAAATTAGATTGAATCCCACTCTTCAAATTTCATCCCTTTATTTTATTATTGTTCAGAGAAACAAGCATACAGTGCCATAATGGCAGCCTGGGTGGCATCACAACACAACATATGGGCTGCTGAAGCATTAGTGAAGGTATTGAATACAATCTAGCTACAGATTTTTATCCCATAAATATCATGATCACACTGTTTAAACTCCCTCCCATGGCCTCAGTGTGGCACCATTAGAAAGATGGCTGCCAAGTTTTCCTGGGATGCAACTCTTTCTTTTCATCATTGTTAGATTAGGTCCCCCCCTCCAAATTAACAACATGACATGCGCAAAGAAAGCATTGAATTGTTTGAGTCAGGAGGCGTTTTTTCTATTCAATTAATTATCACAATTGTACATAGGCAGAAAACCACTAGAGATCAACTTTATGTAAAATAAAATCATTCAGTATTACTGCATATACTCTTCATTTAGGAAAACCAGAGAAAAGAGAACGGCATGCCTAATGTAGGGGGGTTATAAGATTAAATGGAAAATTTCAAAGTATTCAGCAAAGTATTTCTTCTAAGAGGCAAGTGATCAACAGAAAATTAAGAGATTATCAGAATGGGAGTCCTGGGTTCCCCCATCCGGAAGGACTGGTCAGGGAACTAAATGCCACTTTTATACTGTTTAATCCCTCAGTGTCAAAACATCCAAAGCTACTTACAAAAAGATTGACTTTAACTTTCATAAAAATACTGCGCTAAAGGTAAGGATTGTTCATTATTACCCCACATTCAACAATCCTTTTAATGAATTGATGAAACTCCTCCTTAAAACTTTGGGATTCTCCCCCACACCTTTCCTGCTTTTATTGGAAAATTGTCTCAGAGCTTCATCAATTTCCAGCATGAGATGACTCACAGAGAGCTTAACATATTACTTGTGCCAATTTAATAATTTACCTTAGATACAGTTTTTTCCTGCCTCTTGATCATATCTCACTCCTGACTTTATGTTTTGCCATAAAAGAGGATTTCCATCTCTCTGGTTGTCTCAGTACATTCATTAAAACTCTGCCACTTTGAATTAATCTTTCATCCTTTAACCTGATTAGCAGTGTCATAAACTAAAAAGAGCCGTTGCAATCTCTGATCCCTTTACATAACAGGCCAAATTACCTGACAGTCACACCCCCAGATGTAGTGAAGTAGAAGTTATGTCCATCAGTCTTACAAATTCTGCAGGAATACCAATCCTTCAAAGCCTTACTCATCCTTTACCTCAGCCACTCACTTTAACACTTGCCACCACAACAGCTTAACCTCTGAGGGTAGCAGGCACAGGGTCTGCAAGTCCTAGAGTGGAAGAGAAAGTGCAGTAGGATGTACAAGCACACATGCAGGGGGGCACATGGGCCCCTGGGGCCTCCTTGTCTCAGGATGGCAGGAAGAGGAGCAGCCATTCAAACCCCTCCTGTACTGGGCAAAGCAAGGATCTTTTTGTAGAGCACCCACACCAATGACACACAATTTTTCAGGATTCTTGGTTGGTGCCCTTCTTCCTTCCTGCACTAAAACAAAAAACCCCAACCAACCAACCAACCAACCAAGAACAAAAAAAACCCCACAACACCAAAAGCACAAAACACCAAACAAAACAACACAAAAAAACCCCACGAGAATCCAATGTACAAAGTCTCCCTCAAATTTATTAGTCCAGAGGAAGAAAAAAAAACCCAACAAACAAACCAAAACTGTGAGCATAAATTCATAAGCACTAAGTTGCTAAAATACCATAAATTGTTCTGGATTGGATGTGAAACTGGCTTCTATTCTGGGCTGTGAATAAAGTTAATTTCAAGGAAAACAAAACAAAACAATGCATTCTGGAGACTGTTAAAGAAGAGTAAAATTATTTTTATATGCCCAACTGTCAGCCACATAAATAGATTCTGGTAAATAGAGGAGAAAGCTGCATAGAGCTAAAGTGTTTTTGCCTTTTTAATCCAATGTTTTAGTGTTTTTGAGCATGACTGTAATAGGCATGATACATCTGCTCGCTATCATCTGTAACATTTCCTATTCCTGACGAGAACAGATGGAGCCTCAGTAATCCTCAGCAGATCTTATTGAACTATCTTTTGGAGTAACATCAAAACTGGAATACACAGTATTTCATTGATAGAAAAAACCATTCGGTTATCAGCAAAAACAAAAGGACAGGCCACAAAAGAAACCAGTGTTCAAAGAACTTATTTTCTGTAGCAATTTATCCCACTGATGTCTAAAATTTTATTGCAAAATTATTATTTTTTTTTTTAATGAACATAGATCTTCGAATTCGAAGTTTTGTTCCTTGCATGTGTTATATTATAGCAATAAAACAGCAGGGCAAGCAACTAACCACATTTAGAGCATAGTATCGATTTTAAACTGCTAGTTAACCAAAATAGAAGATAATCAACTTTTGTTTGGTGCTTGTAAGTTTATACATTTCAGTTTCTGTCACTTACTAGTGACATCAGCGTATAAGTTTTTTAAAGCAGCTTAGATCTAAGGTACAACGCACAGTTATGCTACCCAGTGAGCAGTTCAGAGAATGTAAAGCAATTCAATCTACCTGAACCCTTCTGCCTCCTTTCTTGTTCTTAGTACAAGGAAGTTTTCTGACTGTAAATATTTGGGTTTTTTTAGAAATCACCTACTCCAGGCAGTTTCACCTCCTGTATATGACAACAGTTTAATGAATTATGCAAAGGAGAAACTACTGCTCCCCTCAAGTCCTCTGTAGGGGTGCACTAGGTTGCCAACTTACCATCTGGCCCAATTTAAGTTCTGTGTTTTCCAGGCAAGAGAAACATAGAGCCTATGTGTGGCATTTAGACATAGAGCCTAGCTACATAAATTAGCATTATGTCAGTAATAGCAAACCTTCAAGCAGGGATTATTGACCAAGTCTAATTACATGTTCCTAAGAGCCTTGTTTCAGTCAATAAAAGACATGTGAAGAATGCTGACAGTGTTAGGAGAGCACCACTTTTCCAGAAAGAAATTTATAGATTACATTCACTAAAATTGCAATGTAGTATCTACAGTAATCTTTAAAGATAATCTAGAATATTACTTTTGTATATAGCCACAAGTCTTAAAGTAAGGACTTGTTTGTGAGTTTGAACCTACGTAAGATAACCAACATATTTTAAAATAAGCACTATTAGAAGAAAAGCTGTATTTCTGGCTGTTGTTTTGTAACTGTTCCTGTTAAAGTAGATACGGCTTGTCCAAAGAAAAGAGTTTACTGAAGTAACAAGGTCTTTAAAGAAGAAGTTAAGTAGAGTCTTGAAATGAGATATTGCTAGATAGAGAAAAATAGTTAAAGGTTTCTTTAATAGAATAGTGTACGTATTTCAAGATTCTGCTCTCAGAGGAGTACATGGTTAGGGTTTTCATCTACAGTAAAAACTTGGATGTCACTTCGCAGTACAGTCCAAGACTGTATTTGTTAGAGCTGAAAATTTTGGAAATCCAAAGTCAGAGTGAACGTAATAGCTGCCCATCTCTTTTTACTCTTTACTGAAAGTGTTGGAAAGGTATACACTGACAGAATGTCATCTATTTGCTTAAGGTTTTTCCCCCAGTCCTTTGCTTTATCCCAACTTCAAGACTAAAGCTTCCAACACATCTTACCCTACTGAACTATCCTAGAAGACTTAGAACACTTTCATGAGATATCATAACTGCATAGGTACTATACTACGAATCTTCATCCAAAACACTTCCCAAGTCTTCCTCCACTCCACTATTTTGCTCATGTCCTGTTACTGGTTTTGGGAAAACTGATTTATTAATAGCAAGTCTAACGGCAAGAAACTGCTATAAGCACAGGAATTATTGCAACCCGGTTAATACTTCCCATTTTAATCACAAAACAGTTAAATTAGATTTTGTAATTTTCAGAGTTCATTGTCTGTTTGAATACATAGAAATCTTTTTATTACTGGCCTTGGGCTCCACTAAATAACTTCTTAATTCAAAAACCATTATAATTACTTGAAAAGCTTGAGTACTATCAGACTTCCCTTTTAAGTCTTAAGGGAACCTTGAAAATGGGAATAATCTTACAGAAAAAGGTGTCAGCTATCTACTTAAGAAAATATTAGGCTCTGAAGTTTAGATGCAAATTTTGTTTCCAAATTCTTACTGCTTGCTGCATTATATGTTCTAGCTTGATTCATCCTGGTGGTGGTGTTTGTTCACACCCTCTAAATCAGGTACGTACGTGGTATTCAGGACTATGGCCATTTCTAGAAAGATTTTTTCTATGTGCAGTGAGATGAGCTTTTCAGTACTGAAACAGCAGTTAAAATGTAAACTAAGAACCCAGCATTAAAAGTAAACAATACTTGAAGGTATTCAGTAGTCTGAAAATCTGTGTAATTTAAGTAGCAACTAATAGCTACAGTTAGCAATAGTTGCTGTAACAACTGTTCACAGAAGCATAGCAAATGTCATAGACATTTATTCAGAAAGCAAACAATATATTTTGGTTTGCCACTGCCTTCATTATTTGAAGACAACATAGCTAACAATTATTACTCACCAATGGCTTTTCAACAATTTTTGTGAAGTTAGCTGATCTAAAACTAATTACTAATTAACAAATTCAGTTAAAAATTCATAATTAATGGGTTGAAGACTTAATTGCCACTTCATTCCAAACCTAGTCCAGGGTCTATTAAACTGAGTATCTCTCCTTTGTCATCAACAGATTTTGAATCAGAATATCTATCATTGTTCCTTTGTATCACAGCTGGCCTGCTCTAGCAAGAGCTGAGAAAATAAGCATAGGCTGTTTGCTTTTGCTCTCTAGCTTTTTAGAAAGTGAATGGGTTTCAGTTCTATGTTATTAAATGAGGATGTTTTAATCCTCATTTAAACAGGTAATCTGGAATATGTAAACACCCAAGACCTTTCTTTCCACTTTGGTGGTAGGTTCACTAGACTAGAACCATGCCTTTGTCGATCTTTCTTTTTCTTGTCTAGTCTGTCTGGCAATGTGGGCTGCACAGACCTATCACTTTACTGTCAGACCTTGAGTTTAAAATTTCTCTCTGAGCTAGATCATACAATTTTTAATTCTCTCCAATCAAGGATGGAATTGTAGAGTAGCCAAAACCTGTGGGATGTGGGAGACTTTATGGCATAGACAGTACAACTAGGCAGTATATTATTTGTATGGGTGTATCAATAGACTGAAATAATAACAATGACAGGTCTTAATTTGAACTGTATCTTGTTTTCCAGTTGATATTCCAAAACATCTAATGGGTAGCATTATGGATATAAAAATGAGGTCTGTGAACATCCTGCATGATAATGAAGTGTAAAAAAAGAAAACCCAAACAAACAAAACCTAACCAAAACAAAAAAACAAACCAACCAACCAACAAAAAAACACCACATACATTTTGTGTATTATCGGGGCTCCTTGTCTAAGAAGGCATTTGGAGCCCACGCAGAAGTTATGTTTAGAAGTTGAGTTTTGCACAGACTAACCTGTACATGTCCAGGTCTGTTGCTGGATTAGAGTTACTACTGATCTTGCTTTTGTGTTTTTGTTTTTTTGTTTGTTTGGTTTTTTTTTTTTTTCCCACCTGCCGTTTCAGTTACGTTAGACAACTGCAGCTGCAATTTCACAATTTTGCAAAAATAGCTACCTAAAAGGAAAGTTATCATCATTAGAAAGTTCACTGAAATTTTTTGTAATAGTATGAAATGAAAGAAGATTCAATATTTCTTATTTCAAGTGACTAAGCTGCAGTAAGAAATTAACCTTCTTTCTACCAACATTCATTTGGCTTCTTTAACATAATGGTATTTGTTTAAAAACAGTATGACTGTTTGATATATCAATAGTGCAGTGCGGTATTTTTAGAGATATTCCTAAACATACCCAGAAATCTCATGGCTAGCATATGAAGGCACATAACTGTTACAGTAATTTCACTTAGGAAAAAAAAACAGGCTTCTCATGTCCCCAAAATTCTACCATATAGTAGATATTTGCAAACTATTGTGATTTGAAACTCTAAGTTTTCTGTAAGTTATTTGGAGTCCCATAAATTTTTTCTTCTCCAAATATAGACAGTGTTAAGGAGATGCTTTTCAGAAGCACTCAGCATTCAGGTTTGAACAGAATTCCTTAAACATGATCCAAGCTTAGAACAAGAAAAGACAAAACATTCAAGACTTTTTATTGCTCAGCCTTCATTTACATGTGTGCAGAATACCTAGCATTCCTCCTTAATATCAGCTACAAGTTATGTGAGCTCATGAATTTTTACACTATTTAACAACAACAACAAAAATCACTCCAGTTATCCAGAGAACTCAGTGTGATACTAAAGGCTGACCTTAAAACAACTTGAAATATACAATTACAAAAGTGAAATTGCAATTTCCTCACTTTCAGTGCCATTTAGAAATAGAACATTGTCTTTGTGCAGTAAGCACATACTTTGTACTTTTTTAGTGAAGAAAAGAGCTTTAGCAAAAACATAAAGCACCAATAATTTTAAAGTTACATTCAGTGCAGAATTATCCTGATTTTTTAAAAAAATATAGTTAACATTTGGGGAACAGTGCCTACAGAAACTGACTGAGCCCAAGCGTTCAATTTAAGAGTTGAATGAGGGCAGTTACAGAAGTTGTTTGATTCCCCCTATTCCGCTTACAAGCGGACACCATTTTTTGTTAGCTTTTGTCTCTAGTCCTAAAAAAGAAAAAGAATTCTGGATGGAAACCCCCCCTTCCAGTCTTTAACTCCTCCTTATTTTGCAACTGGGAAAAAAAAAAAAAAACCAAAAAAAACCCCAAAAAAACCAAACAAAACAAACAAACAAAAAACAACAACAACAACAAAAAACACCACTATTCTTCTACATTTTTGCATTACATTCATCAAATTAAAAGTGTGGTGGAGCCTTCCTGTCTCTCATTTCCTATCAGAATATTCTGTCTTTCCAGTTGGCTGTAGCATTCTATGCAGTAGACAGCATCTTATATTGATAGCTACAAACTTTAACTGAAAATATTTATTTCTAAAAAAGTGTCATATCACAATGGCTTTTCCATAATTAAGACTTCTTAAGGCAAGCATGCATCCAAATAAACAATGGCAATAAGTCAAATGATTCAGTGTTCCCCAAACTGAAATAGAACCAACTTTTTCATAATCTGAAGTTAATGCAATAACATAAAATTTAATTTTAGTAATTTGCAACCTTGGCAAGTGTGTATTATCTCTTTACTGCTAAAAAAGGAATGACATCCACTTAATCTTCATTGTTATAATCAGACGTCATTAACCTAAACTAGGAAGGTGTGAAATTAATGTTGCAACAGTCTCAAATTTCAGTATGTTTGCTGAGGAATTTTTTATTATTATTTTTGAAAAGTAGCAAAATATAGGTTAATTGCTTCAAGAGAGTTGAAGAATATATTTTCTTGAGATTACTCAGTAATATTTTTAATTTATTATTTTTAAACAAGGGTATAATTTAATCCAGTTATTCAACTTTTGCCAGCAATTTAATTAAATGTTAATAAAATACATCATTCATATCACCTGCAGACCAGGATGCTGGTGGCACAATTACTTCAGCATCTACAGCTCACTGAGTTGTGAAGGGCAGATGGAAACTTTTACACATTATACTAAACAGCAGTTATTTGAGAACTAGCCCTGGAGGAAGATATGAATGTTTTGTCTCAGATTCCAAGAATGAAATAATAAACAGAGAGGCAAAAAGGATAAATCATTGTTCCCTTAATATAAGGGGAGGGAACAACCCACCAAAACAATGCAACTTTAATAATTAGGATGTCTTTTAAAATGACATATCATTTCAAGAAAACGGAAAACTGTTTGGTGTTATGATATTAATTAGTCCATGTCTGTACAGATCTTAGTCTCCTTTTTCTTGTGATTTACATATATATATATATATATGTAAGGCAATCTTTTGGTAGCTTGCTAGAATTATTAATCACTTATTTTCCCCCACTATGTGTATTATTGCCATTTTATTAGTCATTAAAATATACAACAGATCATGAAGGCCTGATGAAGTTCACAGGTATCCTTAGCATTTTCCTGCACCTTCTGAGCAGGTATAGGAAAAACCTGTTCTACCCCAAAACACCTTTAGTGTCCACTAAACTAAGGAAAAAAACAGGAAGGCTTCTTCAGTGCAAGGTTCACACTTTCCTATGTAAACTTTCTTCTCTTGGGCTGATGCTAATACAGATACTCTAGCTACAGATACAAATATCCCCGTGTAACTGTAATCATTTGGGAAAATATTTCATTCAGTTTGTGTTCATTGTGCATATCCTGGGAATCACTTTTCTTTATTCTCTATATCTTTCAAAAGACAACTTTTCTTAAACAGCTACCATTTCAGAAAAACGAGGTTAAACATCCCTGTTCTCCAGCTGCAGGGACCAGATGTGGTCATCAGTGTGGTAAGGACAGGACAGCAGCACGCCAGCGGAAAAGTGAGACTGCTGCCAGACAGCCTCCACTGTTCCACTGCTCCTCCGATGGGGCACGAGCATCGCTAAAGGAGACTGAGAACGTGAGTTGACACAAGCAGAACGTGACTGGCATCATCCCTGTTCTCAGTTTCTATTCAAGTGGCCAACAGCATGAAGCTAACTTAAACAAGTATGCTTCAAAGAGTTACCTCTGCTTCCCTGATACATAGGGCTTCTATAACAACAGACAAGCTTAGTCCTTGGTACAACATCTAGAGGAAAGGAGGTCTTAGGGTTAATCAGAAGAGTCATTGGGTTGCAAACAAATAGGCACAGGAACTGCAGGACTGTTTTGATAGGAAAGATAGAAAATGCCATAGTAGAGAATCATAGAATGCCTTGGGTTGGGAAGGACCCATGAAGGTCATCTAGTCCAACCCTGATGCAATAAGCAGGGACATCCTCAACTAGATCAGGTCGTTCAGAGCCTCAGCAAGCCTGACCCTGAACGTCTACAGAAATGAAACCTCCAGCACCTCCCTGAGCAATCTGTTCCAGTGTTTTGTAGAGAAATAAAATTAGCTAATATTCTCTGGTTTATGGTCGAAGAGCAGCTGTAGGCATGAATTCAGAACAGAGATTTAAGCTTTTATCTAGAGGTACAAGAAAAACCCTTAAACATCACCTTACTTGTATACGTTTTAAGATCTACCTAATACTGATCGGTTACCTTCTGTTGTTGATGACTTACCCAAGAATTCTGTGCTTACTTGAAACAGAGGGGTCTATTGCATATAAATGCTGTATCTACCAGGCAACCATCTCAGCTGCTATCTTCACTCCATTTTGAAGCCTATCTTGACCAGTAAGTTACTTTTCTCTCTTTAGTATTTTTCTTTCTGCGGCATTTTGTCTATATGTTCCCTACTTGAACAACTTCATCAACCTCTCTTTCAATAAAAGCCCATTCTCAAGGCCTATATCCACTCTAGTATCTACAACAAATGGATCAATAGATCAGAATAGCACATATTGGATTATGCCACAAGGAAATCTTATTTAAAAAAAAAAAAAGCTTTACTCCTATTCAATATGATTAGAGGTTAAACCTTAATCTGATGCAGATCTAATAATCTCAGTCAAATTAAATAATACTGTAAACTAAACATGAGGTAAAAGTGAGAACTAGAAAATTTTAGAAGAACTGCATCTTCAAAACAGAAATTTTTCATTAGTTAAGGGAAAAGCTTAAAATATTTACAGATTTTATTTTTTTAATATAATGAAATCAAAATAACTATTTAACAGTAATTAGCCAACAAACAAACATTACTTTGCCATAACTACTGCTCCTTCAAGTGATTTGGGGGCTGCAAGTACTCTTCAGACTAATGGCAAAGCAACTAGTTAGATTTTCAGTGCATGATGGCACACAGGAGGCATAAGCTGAAACTTTTTCCCTGGCAAGGAAAGCAGTCCTGTAAGTGAACTTCAGATCATTGAAAGAAGAGACTAAGGAAATGGCCACTGGAAAGTTTACAGGAAAACAGAGGGGGAAAAAAAAATAAATTTATGATCACATCTAAACCACACAGGTTGGACAGAGAAAGAGGTACTTCACATTACCAGATTAGGCATTTGGAAATGGGAAGTGTTGTATTAAGAGAACGGAGACTAGGACAGGACATGTCAGGGAGAACATAAAAAGAGAAACATAGAAACAAAAATCAGAATATGCTAAAGAGAGTAAACCAGCAAGACAGCATAGAAGAGAGAAAAAAAAAATTAGAGAGTTCTAATTTTGTTCTCAAAGCCTCATAGCTTTGATTTTCAATTTATATTTGTATTTTTACCTAGTCTGCTTAGTTATATCCAGGGTTGTTTTTTGGCTTGGTTTTTGGTTTTTTTTTTTCCTTTCTGTTTGTTTCTGGTGGGGGGGGTTTATTTGTTTTTGTTTTGTTTTTGTGTGTGTCTGTGTGTATGTGTTTTGTTTTGTCATTTTTCTTTTTCTATTCCTTCCCTTTCCCCTTGTTTTGTAATTGATCAAGTGCATGAACAAAATCTGACGTTGCTACATACTATTAATTTTGTGGAATAGGAAATGAAAAAAAAAAAATCATACGGTTTGGCAAAACTGGGAAGCATGGACTAGCAGAATCAGATCTATTTTTAATAAACACTATCACCTTACACTGAGAAAAGAATCAGAAAAAATACTTCATAATTAAAAGCTGGATATAGTGTCACACATACACATCCCTCCCCATTGTGTCTTTCAGCTTTCGGGTTAAACTATCTGGAGTCACCATATTGTTATGCTACACAAGTTTTGTCACCATACATACACAGTCTATGACATCCCATAGTACAGAATTTAATACAAGCATAGTACATGAGAATGGGTGACAAAGAATGGATGACAAAGGAGGAAGCTAAACACTTTGGAGGGTGATGCTTCCCACTGAGAAGCAAGCTTCTTTAAGTAAAAACACCAATCTGTAACAAGTACAACATTAAGAACAATGGATTGTGCTAAACACGTTGGTTTAATCCTTGCGTTATTAATATAAACCATGATTGACAGCTTTTGAATAAATACTTGTAAAATAAATTATTATAAAGGGTTTATTATAATTGCACCATTCCAAAAAGCTTAGAAGACCATCAATATTGCAGAATCTTGACAGTGACTCATAAGATGCTCATACTTAAGTTTTCATTAGTTAATCAAGTTTATCATCAGGAATATAATAATAAAATTTTGTAGAAACTACAGTATGGGAAAGCCAGAGCAGAATAGAAAGTGTTATTCAAACATTAAAAAAAAAAAAAAAAAAAAAAAAAAAAAAAAAAGGAAAAAAAAAAACTAAAAAAATAAAAAAAAAAAAAAATTTTTACCTCAA
>JANHGN010019618.1:24956-37550 GCA_024605025.1 Megaceryle maxima | reverse complement strand
TTAAATTTTTGAAGCTACTGACCTATTTTGCTATGAGCAATAATAAATCACTTTTGTCTTAGTGGATTTTCTGAAAGTTCGTGAGTGAGCAAATATCAACATTTAAGAAGCTACTATAAAAAAATTATTATAAATTAATCATAATTGAATAATAAAGGTCACAATAGGAGAATTCCTTGATAAATCTATGTATTAATTTATTATTTAACATCCCAAATTTACACAAAACATTATAGAATCAGTCTTGGGGTCAACAGAAGAACAAATTACATAACAATAATTCAGTATCAGAAAATTGAAGCATTGTTTCCTTTAATCTAAAATCCCAGATGGTATTTCAGCCAGAACAATAATCCTGGACTAAGTGGTAAAGGGCCTGACTAGCATTTCTGCCTCCCCCTCCCCCCCAAAAAGAGGTTTCCCAGAGGAAGCAGTGAAATCTATTTAGCTGGTCTTAAAGCACCAAAAATAGTTACTTCAGCCCAGCAGTTCAGCACTTTCTCTTAAAAGCTCTGCTCAGGAATAAGAATTCTTGCTTCCCCTGGTATACTGCAACACTAAGCATGTAAAAGGACCTCACCTGGGGTGACAAGTAAACTACTCTTGCAGTCTAAAATGTCAGATTCCAGTAATCCTTTCTAAACTTGATGGTAGTTAACAACTTCCAGATATTAGTTGTGAAGTTTCAGAGAGGTATTCAAGGTGCAACATAAATTGTATGACTATATTTCTGTAGTTCATTGCAATATGGAAGATGCTCTCTTCCATAAAAAAAAGCAACCTAAACTATAAATTAACTAGGTGATACTCTTGATGGACCCCTGCCCTGTCACATACGACTTAGAAGCATTCTGAAGTAGCTTCAAGGGGTAACTAGGTAGTAGCAGCTTCCTGAATGCTGCAATAAATGCAGTAGCTATTGAGAACTGCCTTGCTTTTGTACAGGGAAAATAAATAAATAATTCAATCTAGGGAAACGTCCACAGGACATCATCTACATTTATCTCTGTTATGAGATATGTTATTCTGGGTAAGATCCCATTTTCACAGGGGTCTTGACTTCTACCATTCGTTGCTGATAAAAAAAAAAAAAAGTATTTCAGTAAGCAGACTATTGTAAGATGCTATTTTCTTTGGTTCACGTTCTCAGCTTTTGCAGTAAGGATTCCTTGGTGTCATGAACATTACTTGGCAGTAGTATGTAACTCAAAGGTTTATCAGGACTAATGTAGGAAAAAAAAAAAAAAAAAAAAGTCTATGTTTAAGCAAGAAGAGAAAGCAGGGAGGTAGGCATGATTACTGGTCCAAAGAGCTTAAAATTTAGATGTTATACATGATCTATTTGTACACACACAGCAGGGACAAAGCACTGCCAATCCAGCTGCAGCAGGGTTGCTGCAGAGCTTCAGTTCTGCTAGAGCAGGCAGTCACAGTCCACTTCCCAAGTGAAACAGCACAAACCTAATCTTTCCAGTATAACTGATTCCATAGTAATGACTTTTGGCAGCACAGCTGTGTAGGTCAAACTCACCTACCTCTAACTTTGACACACATAAACCTGTAAAATTCAGTCATGGTGAGAAATGTATGCAGATAAAAAAACTTGTGGAAAACAAAAGGAAAGAGTGAAAGGATTGTAAAAAGCAGAATAACACAGTAAAGATCACATTAGACTTGCTGCCCAGTCACTCAAATGTTATGCAGTCATAACACAAAAGATGAGTCTTCCATCCTAAAAGTAGCTCTGAATATATTTTGCAGATGATCTTCAAAGCAGGAGTTAAAAGTATTCAGTAAGATAAGACAATTCTTAGACTTTTTAACTTCATTTTTTTCAAGAAAAGCTGCAGTTTACATAGTTGTTTTAACTACTGCGTGCTAGCACAGTCTGTAATGTTTATGACTTCATAAGAAAACAAAACCCACTCTAGACATTCTCTCAGGATATGAAATAGATCTTTCTGATCTAAAAATCTTCTGAGATACGGAAAGCTTTTGGAGACTCAAAAGGCAGTATCTGAAACTGTTAGATTTTCCTTAAAAACTTGTTTAGAAAAAAAAAAAAAAGAAAAGAAAAAGAAAAAAAGAACTGTCAGAAAAAAGACTTCTAAGGACAGTTTTAAGGGAATAACGACTCTGGCAGATTGTAACCCCCTGGTGAGCAAGTTTAGCTTTCAGTGTTGTTAACAGATTGTTCACACATCCTTCAAAGGAGTAATATGTGCCTCAAACTTTGTTATCATTACTGTGATTACAATACTTTTCAGAGCCAAGAACCATTTATAGTAGAATTTTCAACAGAAGTTGTCAGTGGACTTATATTCCTGGTGGTTGTAGAGGGAAGGTTTTGTTAAAAAGTACTTATTAGCACAAGTATAAAGTGTAGTACTTTTAGATATTTTCCAAATTCACATCCTTCCCACTTGAAAACAGGTTAGATTGCAAAACTTAAGATTCACTGGTAGCAATATTTAGTTTAAAAATATAAAAACAAATGAAAAAATTACAAAACATGAAAAAATACAGTGCCAAGTTTTATGTGGAGCTTTGTCAAGTAAAACACCTACAATTCTAATTTAAAATGTTTCTAAATACATTTCAGATATAAAACACTCATACATTTCAGTACACATGATGAGTAGTGAAGCTTATGAAACTGGTTTTGAAGTTTGGGTGCTACACTGGCAAGAGAAATCAAAACAAAACCAGAAAGGTGTACTTCAGGCATTAGTTAGATATTATATTGTGGAACTCCCTGTCAAGAAACAGTAGCATATATTAAAAAGTTTAAAATAAATAAATAAATTCCTGCAGTTGTATTAAATTGCAGAGAGGTGATATCTTTTGACTTTAGAAGTCCCCAAGATCCACATTGTTCAGGACTGAGATACTAGAGACGTGCCAGTAACACAATTTTTACATTTTTTCATACCTTCCTAAACCATTGTCAAGGCCACTCCCAAAGACTGGATTCAAAGGCAAAGGAATCTTTGACATTAACCCCTATAATATGCCCAATATTCCTAAATCAAAGTAAAGCTAAAACCATGACTGAAAGAGATATTTAATCATCTATTTCTACTAATTATGTGTTCACAGTAGTGAGCTAAATTAAAAAAACACCACACTCAGAGGGGAAAAACTGTGAAATCTCCTTTATTAACCTTATAATGGATTGCCCCAAGAAATGAGCAAAACATTTGAGATATTATATTCAATTGGAAGTCTGAGAATTTTTGACAGAAAATTGATCTATTCATCCTACGGCAGAATACAGTAATAATGCACATCAAAAAGCCAATGCAGCTTGTTTCAAAGCAGACTCTTTTCAAATACCTTGATAAAAGGCAGCGCAAGAAGAAATAACATGCGTAACTTAGGTAAATCCTGAACTGCTGACAGACAATTTAGAGAGGTTATATATTTTAGGTTTATTTGCTCTACGTTACTTACTTTGAAATTTTCTCTCTATATAAATTTATTACCTGTGCTAAATCTACTGAAATGAGGTAGCATCTCATTTACCACTGTGTGGGAACTCGTGATAATGTAAGCACTTCTATAATACCACATGATGTTCCATATAGCAGGAACTGACAATTAATTAATTTGTACTATCCTTAAATAAAAACAATAAGAAAACAGTAAGAAACATTGCTTTTGGACTCCATATAATAAGCAGATTTTTTTTGTTCATGTTGATAGTACAGAATAATTTAAGAAGTGATTTCAGAGATACTTGCAGGTCTGATTTTAATAATAAAAAGATACATTTTAATTACCAGAGAAAATTATCTTCCACTTATGGAAAAGACAAATAACACTTTCGGTTAGAATCATAGAAATCATAGAATCATTAAGGTTGGAAAAGACATCTAATATCATCAAGTCCAACCACTAACCCAACATTATCACAACCACTGAACCATATCCTGAAGTGCCACATCTACAAGCTTTTTTTAACTTCTCCAGGGATGGTGACTCCACCATCTCCCTGAGCACTCTGTTCCAATACCTCACCACCCTTTCAGTATAGAAATTTTTCCTAACATCCAACCTAAGCATCCCCTGGCACAGCTTAAGCCTATCAACTCTCATCCTATAGCTAGTTACATGGGAGACCAACACCCACCTCCCATCAGGTAGTTGTAGGGAACAATAAGGTCTCCCCCTTAGCCTCCTCTTATCCAGACTAAACAGCCCCAGTTCCCTCAGCCACTTGACTTGTTCTCCAGACTCTTCACCAGCTCCACTGCTCTTCTCTGGACCCACTCCAGCACCTCAATGTCTTCCTTACACTGCAACACCCAAAACTGAACACGTTACTCAAGCTGCAGCCTCACCAGCACTGAATACAGGGGTATGATCACTTCCCTGCTCCTGGTGGACATACTATTTTTGATATAGGCCAGGATGCTGTTGGCCTTCTTGGCCTCCTGGGCACACAATAAAATATATTTCTTTTTGTCACCTATTCTTGGTTTTAATTGTAAGGATGACAAGTAATAGGTAATATTTACATTATTAGTATTAGGTAATACAGTCTCAGCCTAACCTTTCTAACTACTTCCTTATGCTTCCCACCAAATTTGCATATCTCTTCACTAGCTTCAAATTTCTTACAGAGCAGAACAATGGGAAAACAGCCACCTTCCACTTGGTTTATGACTTCTTTCTAATCTTATCTTTTGCCTTTGGAAAAAGTATTCTGAAGGGTTAAGCAATTTTCAAAATACAAATGTCTCTCTACTTATACTTGTGAATAGATGTGCCAAGTCAAAAATAAGATAAAATAAAATACACTAGTGATCTATAGGATAGTATTGACTGGCTAGCTTTGCTGTCATGACAAACTTGACATCTAAATTCAAGATGCTACTTAAAGTTTCTATATTGCAAAAGAGCTGATTAAGTGGTTCACTGCTGCAAAAAGGGTAATGTCACTCCTCTCTCTCTTCTCACCATGTGACCCTGCCTGCTCTCCGTTAGTAGCTCTGGTCCGTGCCTGACTGCACAGTAAACTTATTAAACTGAATTGGTCTAGCCCATGAACAGATATAGAATAGAACTAGCACAGAAGAAGTGATGAAATCATACAATCAGAAAGAATGGAAAGGAGGAACTGGTAAATGGTGAGTAGATGGGTTGGGCCTTTAGCCATAAGACCTGGATATCCTAGCTCTGTGCAGCACAAACAAAAATAGGCAATTATTATACTATTCAAGTCACTCTATGCATTTTATATATCATGCAGTGTAATAGAGATAACAAAATCACTTCTCTGATAAAGAAAATGTTGATTATATATATATATATAATTACTGTTTTGACTACACGTTTGAAAATATTGAAGAGTCTAGAGAATGTATTTAAAGACTTTCGAGCAGTAGATTCAGTAGAGCTGGCAGAGTTGCCTGAGTTCAGATTGGAGGGCTTCTACAGCATGTGACCGACAGAAGAATCTTGGCATATACAGTAAAATGAGTCAGTACAGTCACTGAGAATACCTAAATAAACCTCTGAAAACAAGTACAATAAAACCTATAAATAAAAATATGCTATTATGTGTTGAAACAGTCTTACTTGAATTGCTTGCAAATATATATATGAGAATTACGATCAAAATAAATAAAAATTAACAATTACCTTATTTAACCTGGTGGATCTATTGCTATTATTTGGGAATATTTTTCTTTAGAATATTTTTCTTTAGAATATTTTTCAGTAGTGGAAATGTAATGTTGCATCTTAGCATTCTAACCAGTTATTATTTTTACTTTTATATACATATATATAGTGAAATGTTTAATAGTGCCTTGAGAAGTTCCATAATTTTTGAAAGAAAAATATTCCTAAAAATCTGTGACTTCCCAATCTTTAGTGTTTCACATGAAACTTCACATTAAATGCAGAGTGTCAGTTAAAATTCTGAAAACACAGATCACAAATTAAAGGAAAAAAAAAAAACAAGACTGGGAAATAAATGGCTGAGCAGCAATACTGCAGAGAAGGTTCTGATAACTAGATTGAACTATAAATTGTACAAAATGTCACTGCTTTGTTGATTGTAATGAGCTGCAGGAGAATCCTCCACTGTATTACTCTGATAAGTTTTAGTCAAATAAAGACACACATAAAAGTAGATCAACCTAAGAGAGTATGTCAAGAAAAGCAATAAGCTTAGAAATTGGCACCTATGAGGAAGGGCTGGGCTTAGAAGAAGGGAGAAAATATATGGGAACAGTATTCAAGTGTTTGAAATAATATTACAAAAATAATAAACAATTAAGAAGTTTTCATATGTAAGGCAGTATGAGAAGTACTTGGCTTTCCTTTTTTAAAAGGTGGCTTGGGTTTGGTACTGGGAACCCACCAACAGTGTAAGCTATTAAATTAATATAGCATAAGAAAAACAGTGAACTGTTAACATGGAAGTTCTGAAAAAAAACCGCAGATCTTATTCTTGGTACTCATCTGTGTAAACACTGCCTATGAGCTTTGGAACTAGATTCCTATATACTTTTCTTGGCACTGACTACAGCCACACGTTTTTTACATTCTAAGGCCAATGTGTGGTTATACCTGAGAGTTACTGAAAGAAAGGTGGAAGAACTGGGGGAGATGGGGGAATCCCAGCTGTTTCAAAAAGAAAACATGTCCATCGTGAAAAGGACTGAAGTATACATAGTTCTCTACATTAAAGAATCTGCATTCCTAGCTTCAGAGTAAAAAAGAAAGTCTAGATTCTTCTGGTCTCACGTCGAAATCTACACTTTGTCTCAAATATACAGGAGCAACATTTTGTAATACATTATATTTTCAAATATATATATAATGCCTTTGCTCTCTTTGAAAAAGAATCAACAGTGCCATTACCATTTTTATTTATTCTTCATCATGCTGCTCTTCATAGAGACTGCTATTCTCTTGTTTTAAATTTCAGAAGCAAAGTAGACTTCAATTTCAATTTGATTGATGAAAAACACACACCAAACTGTAACTTTACATATATTTGTTCATAATAACAATAAACATACAGTTGTGCTGACAGCAAGTAAATTTCAGCTATGAACTCTAGCTTAAAATAGTGACAGACAATAAGCAGCAGCTTGTATTCTCCAGAGATACACACACTTCTCACCCTGAGAGAGACTAAGGAGTCACAAAATAAGTTAGTTCTTCCATCATAGCCACAGGCTTTGCTTGGGAATGATGAACATATGCAATAAATGTCATACGGTTAAATACTGGACAAAAATGAAATCATGGAGGTAACAGACTCCCAAGACTAATGAAAGTTTGCATCTTGTTATAGGTTTTGCATTATCTCTGTAAAATGCAATAAAAACTCTTCAGGACTCCATTTGACCCCAAGCCAGTGTGTAATTCATCATTTATGGTAAAATACTAATTAAGAAGTTTAAAATCTCTGCAACTGTTCTCAACTGTGACTCTTCTCTATTTCCACATTCTTAAAGTTTAAAATGATATATTTGGGACATTTTTTAGAACTTTGATAACTCTCCTGGCAAATGAAGTTTTAAGTCTTTATTAGACACAAGATATAAGATCTCTAAGAACTTTTCCATTGTGTCAGTCTGGTTTTGTACACAGGATTGAGACAATTAGAATATAAATTATATCAATACCAGCACCTGAGTAATTCTTAAAATCAGTCTATAATGACTTCTCCCAGCTGACCAGTCACATATAACAGTTATGGAAATGATAATACCATGAAATGTATTTAGAAAGCTTCTGAAATAACACCATTAATTAATCTACTTTTTACTTGGCAATCACAATGTAACAAGGATACATGCTTCCAGATAACATCTCAGCTGAAAATGACTTCAAGCGATATAATCTGTTTATAGCGTAAGTATAAATTTTTGTACTAACAAAGGCAATATAGCCAATTTTAACATATTAAAACGTCTGCAGAAGGCTTGCTCTTCTCTAATTAAATCCTTTTTAAGCAGATTTAAATTTAATTAGAGCAGCTTGAGCATGTAAACAAATTTTCTGATACTTTAACACATTGGAGCAACACATCTGAGTTTGCACATGCTATTAAAAAGACTAAAGTTTTCACCTCCAGAACTAGTAAACAGTAGAATAACTTTCCTGCAGAGGTCAGGTGAAGTTGCAAATCTCTGAGTATTTCTAGTTCACAAATACACACAGAGCTGAAGCACCATAAATTATTCCTGTTCTCTCCCGCAGCTCCATCATCAACACACCACACAGCCTTGCTTCTTAATTGCTAGCTTTGCTTCCTTTCCACCAAGCATTTTCTCTACCACAATAATCTAACTTATTTCCCTACATTACACTTCTCAGAATATCTCCAAGTCCTGAAACCCATGATTTTCTTATATTCAGCATCTGCTGCATTTGGTGACTGGAAGAGGGTTTTTAAACCTTTCTGAAGCAAATTCAGTTGCTTTTGTGTCCACCAAGACACCCCATACAAAGACAGCATCACACTGAATGTTCAGATAGGTCCACTAAGCCGAGTCAAGCTTTACCTGAACAGTCCAACACCACACACCAAAGAGAAAAATTTTTGCAATCCTGCCTTTCTCAGGGATCAAGGTATTAGAGGGATCCCATATTGATGGCTGCATCCTGCATAGCTGAACCACATGAACACGAACTTCTTCTTTAGAAGGTAATATAGAGATCACTTCTTTTCTTTACCATGGAAATTTAGTCTATCTCTCTCTTACCTAATACATCTTAGCTAAGCAACTGGATTCAAGAGATCCACAATTTTATATTTTCCTTTGTCATTAACAATTCAAACCTATTTCACCCATTTTCCAGACAACTGCCTACCACCCATGCTGCTCAGCCAGCCTCTGGTCCAGCCACATCTTCAGCTACAGACTGACAAATCCACCAGTTTCACCCACCTTTGACACTGAAGACCTCCTTCCATTCCTGCTTGAACAAATTTTCTGCTTCTGGATACCATGCTGTCTTGCTGAAGCCAGACTTTTCCCTGAAGAAAGGGCCAGGGTCCCTAAAGACACTAGACAAAAACCCTGTGAAGTACAACCCACAGCCCATATGCAGCTCAGAAGAAATGCTAATTCATTAGGAAGCAGCTGCTCCTGATTTGTCCACTAATACACCTGCTGGCTTTCTATGTTGTGTCTTACATTTTTTCAGACCAACACTTGCATTTTTGCCAAGAAATTATCACCAATAAAATAAGAGTTGTTAAATAATAAGAGTAATAAAAGGGAAAAATCTTTTATTTCCTATACTCCATTGAAGTTTCTTGTAACCTTGTTATTCTTAAATTTTTTAAAAACTGCTTTTTTGAAAATATTCAACATTGCTCTAATGCATTCCCACTGATGTTTCTGACTTTGAGAAATAAATAGTTGGGCCAAGAATGTGTCTCAAGTAATACACAGTACAGCTTAGTAAACCTAATTTTGACATGCTCCCTCTTGGAAAACACAGAATCATAGAATATTATGGCTTGAAAAGGGACCTTTAAAGGTCACCTAGTCCAACCCCCTGAAGTCAGCAGGGACGTCTTTAACTAGATCAGGCTTCTCAAGCCCTATCTAGCCTGACCTTAAATGTTTCCAGGGAGAGGGTATCTACCACCTTTCTGGGCAACCTGTTCAAGTGTCTCACCACCCTCCTTATAACTAGTTTAAATCCACCCTCTTTTAGTTTCAAACCATTACCCCTTGTCTTGTCACAACAGGCTCCGCTAAAAAGGGTGCCCCATCTATTTTATAGGACCCTTTTTTTTAGTACAGAAAGGCTGAAAAAAAAACCCCAAACATATTCCTAGATAATTATATTAGAAACATTTAAAAGCTTTTCAAAGCCTTCTCCGAACTTTTCTGTATTCTTTCATTCCATATCCTATCTGTAAGATAGAAATTGCTTTAAAAAGCATGGTTTTTCTAATTATTATTTTTTCACAGTTTTATAATCAGAACTATAACATATAATTCTGTGGCTTGTTCTAACACATAATATAATGTCATTTTATCCAATTCTTTATTATTAAAATTAAACCTTGTTTTTTTCTAGAAAGCAATAAATTCCTGATTTAAAGAGTTAAATCTGGAAATGTTTCCCTTTTTGATACTTAATTAGAGCATACAATGGGTTTCTTCTCATCTTGCTTTACACTGAAAACTTCCCCATGTTGCTCATAAATTCTGTTACCCTTTCATTGACTTTCTTTTCCTGATATAAGCTCATAGTTTTACTATTTTTACTAGGTATCTTCCTGTAACATTCTAACAAAGCCATATGAAAATGATGCCTGTAGTCTGGGGAACAAGTAACTTCAGATTCTCATTATCCTCCCTTCAACCAATATTTACCAGTTGAAGAAGAAAGCAAATCTAAAATTAAATCCTACTACAATTTAGTTTTAATCACATTTTATTTGTAGAATTAAAGTTTATTAAAGAAGCATAGATTTGCCTCTGCTTAAATTTGACCTTCAAGTGCAAGATTTAATAGGCTAAAGATTAAAGTAAATCATGGTGGTTTGCTCATTCTTTTCCATTATGAAGAGCTGCAAGGAGGAACTAAAACATGAAATAAAAACAGAAGTTAGTTTGTGAAAGCAGTTTAAGAAGTATGAGAACTAGAAAGAGCAACTTTTAAGCTATTCAAAAGGAAAATAATTATAGTATTCTTCACTATATTTCTCCTCAGATATAAGTGAAATGTAATCTACAAGGAACAGTATTAATTTGCGGGGAAACCCATAGAGTACAAAAATTCCATACAGTTTCTTACAATGTTATATCTGTATTTATTATCAAAAAAATAATAAGAAACGTATAATCCATTATTAACTGCAGCTAGCATAATTACACACAATATAATAATGATATGATAAGCAACTTATTTCATCAAGTAAATGTATAATATTATCATGATTATCATCACAGTTCTCTTTCTATTAATGTGTTTGATAAAGATGTTAATTAATACTATAGAAACTGTTTGTAATGCATTGTCCTTGTGTGGACAATGGAGATACTCATGTTAAGTCGCTTGAAATAAAACAAACAAACCAAGAATGTCGTTATGAAGAAATTCAACTACAAAATGACATATTGTTCCTTGACCCAAAATAACAGAATTTCTGACTTTTAGGGCAGTCTTCATAGACTTCGTTTATCAGAACCTGGATTTGGATGTCACATTTGGATATCACAAGTTTGTAACTTGATATTTCCATTATTGGCTAAATCTCCCAAGTGTCCATCTGGATTAAAAAAAAAAAAAAAATTAAAAAACCAAGGATGTCAGAGGGAGTCACAACTTGATACCAAGTGCAGAAAAGGTTCACCATAGCTCCTGTACATTTTTTTATTTCATCTATAATGATTAACCCACCCCACAGGGTACTGAGGCAATCTCTGCTTATGCCAACTGATTTCTCTCTGTCATCTCCTCATCAGACTCATTTGGTTAAAATAATAATGAACAAAAATAATCAACAAAATTGATCTGTCTGAAAGGTAGGGGAGGATTTGCAGAGTAATGTGAAGCAGACACTAGTGAAGTCTCCATAGGACAGTTATCAGATGGGGGATGTACAGAATAGCAAGGCCTGCATATGGAACCTGTCCAAGGCAGAAGTAAGAGCAGCCAAGCCCAGCACTCAAATATGCTGGCAAAGTAGAAACTGCACTGAAAGAGGCAACAGCCCTATTTGTTTAAACAATGCCCGAGAAACAAGAAAATTGAGAGATAAGGTGAAAATATGCACTTTTATGTTTAATCATCCCCTCATCTGTACTGTTATTTGTATCACACATAAAAACATTTCTATGCAGAATCTTGTTCCAGCAGCTGACTGTTGCAAACAGTGTTTTAATTTTATCTTTCCTTTTAAGTAAATTTTATTTTTACACTCTGTATTAATGAACTTGGAATCAAAATCAAAACTGGAAAGATCAAGAATGTAATGCCATAAAATTTACAAAAGATGCTGAAGAATAATCTCCTCCCTGTCTCTTTGTGTTTAGGGCTATCTGCTCCCATGAGAATCATTCTTTGTCTGCTGGCCCACCATACTCTTATCCCCCCCTTATTCAAAATGAATTTTTCATATCCTTGTTAAATTTTTTCCTTTTCTAAATTATATATAGCTAATTCTTTCTGCACAAAACTCCACCTAGAAATACAACTACTTAAACAGAAGGAAATACATTGCCATAATCAACATGATCTTTGCATGTGCCTCATTTTGTCATTTAGCCACCATTTAAAATATGTCTCCTTTTCTACAATTTGCCCTTGATACTTGTAAAGACAGTAGTCTCTCCAAGTCAGGGACTGTATCTCATTCTATCAGTGTATTCTGTGTAGCAAAGTAAGAATCTAATATTGATTCAATATAAATACTGCTGTGACAATAATTATAGAAAATTCTGTAATATTTAATAAAATGATAAATTAAGATAAATGAAAACCTGATTCAATAAAAGTTTCTTGCATTTTTTACTATAATCTTCCTGTTTAGCCTCTCCCATTTCGGCTGCACAGCATCTTACCTTCGCAGTTTTTGTAATAGTGTTTCTGAAGAACAAA
>JANHGN010019618.1:0-24856 GCA_024605025.1 Megaceryle maxima | reverse complement strand
ACAAAAATAAATGTGTTCCCTTAGTAATTCGAGTGTACTGCAGTAAAACAATTTGTTAGAAGAATATTACTCAGGTTGCAGTATCATGCATTCATGGGATGAAATGCCAGAACTAAGTTTCCCATAGAATTCTAAGCCAGGTACTTTGGGCATATGAATGCTGATATGATCTTTAATTACTTGATTTCATTATTTTCCTTCAAGACCTTTTTTTCATTACATTTACAAAAAGGATGGTATTTATTTAATGAAGTACTATTTAATATTTTCTTTCCCCTGGTTTATCCAGTTTGTGGTCTCACAACTAATTTGTTGCATACTATTCAAGATCTGATTTGAAGGAAGAGAGTAATATTTTCCTCACTAGTTTTTTTACAGAGCTCATCATGATAGGATCTCAGTGCTTCATAAATATGAACAAGTTTAATTTTATAAAAATCTCTGTGACATGATTGCTTCTAGTTAGAAGTAGGAACACTGAAGCAAAGGGAACTAAATACAAGTTGTATTAACACCCAGAAAAGGGGATAGCTACTGCAATTCATGTTGGATTTAGAACATGAGAAATTCATAGCACTTGCTCTCCAGCATTGCCCAAGCCTACTGCAATCTAAATTCAAATGGCATTTCTATTTTGAACCTCAGCGTTTCCTGCACACCAGTATCCATGCAGTTAACACAGAGGTGATTCAGTGTAAGCAGATAAATGCTAGCTGCTACCGAAGTTTCTTTGAAATTTGTAAAGCATGACACAGCCTGAGATCCCTTACCCAGAGGATCCTTGGCTTAGTGCAGTATGGATCTGAATGACAGAATACTTGGTGCTAAGGGGATGTTGTTCGTTCATATATGTATTTTACTATGTTTCACGGTGGTTTTACTCTGAACTGCATGCAATATGGCCCAGAAATTAATACTCATCAGTTATTGGAACATACAGTCTAGATACATATCCTCTGAAAGTAAAACTACTCTGAAAGCAAGACTGCTCCATGTGGTAGCAGGAACAGAAGATTCACTCCAGAACCACAGTCCTGATTTGGGCTAAAGGGCTAATATATGCACAACATATAAACAATACTGGGTCACCAACAGTAATACTACTTTCTTTCCAAAAGTGACACCATAGTGGAATTGCTAATGCTTCTTCATTCCTACTTTGTAAATTAGTCCCACGAAGAAGTGGGATTTAAAATTTAACCCTTTTTTTTTTTTCCTAAATTTTCAGGGTTAGCAAAAAAGCTTGAGAACAAAGAATGGTTGTCACCTATTCTAGAGTACCACTACACAACAAAGCATGAGAGTCACAGAACCAGAACAGGGAATACAAATCTCTAATAGCATTGTTAGGAAACTCTAGAAGAGTTAAAAACAAGGTTCTTATACTTCCTATGCAAAGGCTGTAAAATTGCACAAGTATCCTTGTGATCAGAGAGGAGAAAAACAAAATAAGCACTGCTAGATATTTTTTTACCAGTATATTTTTAATTTCTTTATAATGAACTATTATATATATGTCACAAGAATAGTGAAATCCTAACTTCATGTAAGTCAGAGGAAAAAATACCTATTAACCTTTATGAGGCTAAATTTTTACTGTAAGAATTAAAATATAGACACTGTCCAACAAAAGCAGAGAAATTTCACTGAAAATTCTCAGATTAATGTGAACAGAACCATCTGCTAAGAATAAATGTGACTTAAAAAATGATTCAGGCTAAGCAATAAATCTTTGTCACTTTCATATAGACAAGAAATTAAACAGAAAGTATTTTAAATTAAAAGTTTCTGTAAACAAATTCAATTAAAAGGGGTCATATTTTGCCCATTGTTGATTTGATTTGAACCCAATTTATCCCATAAATACATGTTCATGATAAGGATACACACTGTAATTCATCCCTCATGCCAGTTTAGAACTGCAATAGGATTTTTCAAGGGAAGACACACAGTTAGTTCCTTATAAAGTGTATTATTGCTGCTCTCTGCTGGTCAAAGGAATTATTCCTTTATTTAAAATGTAGAGGAAATTAAGAAAATTTAGTAGGAAGAACAGTAAATATCACATGAATAGGAAGATCTTTTTTAGAATTTAATCACTATCTCGGTCATCACAATGATTTAGTTTTATTGGTACGTCTGTATTCATGAGACCATCAGAATTAGTAATAAATACTGGAATTACATAAACAAAACTTCACCTTCACCAGCCATGGCATTCCAGTTCCTAGATGTAGACATCTAAAGTCACTTTGCTTGCATACTCAAATTTTGAAATCACAAAGCAAAGCCTAAAACTCCTCAGAAATTAGCAATGATGAAAATCTAATACTATGGGGATCACCAGACACAATGAGACAGTGCAATGTTAGAACTGAAGAGTATTTCACAGATTGAAGACAAAAATTTCCTTCTCCATTTCATGGTATTTATCACAGTGAGCAGTGTGACAATACCACTGTGCATTAAAACTTTTTTTTTTTTTAACTGTAATTTGTTAGCAGAGTCTGCTGTCTGAAACTTCATTGGAATCAGAGAAGTTTTACTTCACGTTTATATTATTTAAACAACTGTTACTAACTTGAATTTTGGATCCTATGTGGTTTCTGGTGTCAGAACTTACAGTATACCTGAACTGTATTTCAACTGTAGCTTTTTTTTTTTTCTTCAGGTCACCAAGTCTAGAAATACACAATTTAAAGTTGTATGTCATAGTCCTGCAGGAGTATGAAAAAACAGAGGGCAACTGTCATATTTATTCTTGATGGATAAACCATATGGCACAGAAAGAGTAAAGTTAGAATGAGAGAAGTGAGGTGCATAGTGCAGTTGTAGAGAAGCCTAACTGATAAAAGCAAGACATTTGCACTTAATGGAAGGCAAAGCAAGAAGGTTGATGAATGCAATGGTGTAGAGGGTTTGTGGTGAAAGAGTCATGTAAAAAGAGTGAAGAAAACATTTCAACAGTTAAAATGTAAAGCAATGTGGTTTCTGTCATGTCATGATCTCACTTTAATAAATTAATATTTGCACATAAGACTGAAATATCAACATTTTCTGAAATATAAAGGTGTTGTGTCCAGACTAGAGCAACTACCTAATTATTAAGGAGGATAGATAGAGAAAGGAAACTACAATAATTTTATGAGTGAGAGTCTGAACAAAAACCTTCAATTGTATGGACTATCTGCAAAAGAGGTAGCTTTAGGTACAGCAGATACAGATTAAGGAGCAAGAGCAAATTTCAGTTCCATTCAGGTCTCCTAACTTCAACTTAAATATCTAATTCAATGTGTATATTATTATTATGACAACCAGTAGAATATTTAGGAATATTATAAATGAGATCTATTGACGTTAGCATTCAGACTTTCTTAAGTATGAATTACTGGGCAAAAGTACCCTCTGACACAGAAGGATGGCTTATGTGTGAACAACCTTCTTTCCCAACCTCATCTAACAAAATCTATTACTCAGCATGTACCGAAGACACAAGCAAATGTCTGATCAGCATTTTCTTGTCAGAGCCTGCTTTTCCTTAGTTAAAATGGCAAAGAATTTTGTTGATAAAGAACAAATAAATGTGTTTCCTAGCATTTCTAGTTTCAAGCAACCTACTGGACTGTTTTCTATTTAAATTCTGATATAAATAGAAGTCCCATTTTTTGAGCTTTGAGCCCAGTGGACCTTAGTTACCCAGTGGGACAACTTAATTATTGCTCAGTATTAACTGAGGTTTCAAAAGCTGATCTAAAATAAGCATAATAAAATTACCATGGTGTGAAAATAGTTTTCTCCTTTCATAAAGAATTATTTTATGACAGAATAAACTAATTTTAAAATTTGCTTAACTATGAGATGAACATTATACCAAATCATATAAACAAATCATATCAAATAATATAATATCTCTACCTAGCAAGAAGCATGACTCTGTTCAGTTAATCAAACAATTTATTTAGAAAAATACAGAAATATGAATTATTTATTTGTTTTGATTGCAGACTCATGTTTTTCCTCAATGAAATCACAGCACTTGTACATGGACACATTTAGCCACAGTCAAGGATTACAAAAATTGAATTGGCTTTGAGCACAGAACATTAAAAGAAATTGCTAAAGAATATATTCCCAAATGGTTTAGAGAGATTTACTTGATGTCAATGCACTTCCCTTTATAACAGCATAAATAAGATGGAGAAAAACATATTGTGATTTCTGCAACTGTTTTCTAAAACTACTTTGGTTTAAGCAGCTTAATAACATACTGAAGCAACTCTCCAATATATTGCTACAGAAAGAAATCTCTGGCCTTTTTTTTATAGCAATATATGTGGATAATATATAAACTGATTTATTCCAATAACATCATTAATGGCTAAAAAAAGGTACATGATTAGAACAAATAAAAATATATTTTACTTTCTTTTTCCCTTAGTTTTAATTTTTATGTTGTCTTTGGAAATTAAAGACATTGATTTCCAATTGTGTAGTTTGTAATTGATAACATTGACATTTACTCAAACATCCATATACCACCATTCTTTAATGACAACTGTGAGATTTCAAAATCTAAATCTCAAATTTCTAATCTTTGTGGTCAATTTAACTTCTTAGTGCAAAAGAGATAGGATTTACAATCCAAATATTAATAAGTAATATATTATTCATCGCTTTTATCAAAAACACAAAAATTTGTCCTATCCACCTCTATTAAGCAACAATGCTTTTTCAAATGGTTCCCATAAAATTCTGACCATTTACTCTCAGCTCGTCTAGTGTAGTCAAAACCTTTATTCAGATCAGCTGAGAAACAAGATAATTCTAAACTGCTTATTTGACACTAAGGCCATTTACCTCCCTTAACAGAGCAGAGCTTCTTAGAAAGACACTTTTTTTTTTTTTTTTTTTTTTTTGTGGTGTGTGATTGAGGATCACAATCACTTGCTTCACCTCACTCCCACTGTCTCAATAAAGTACAGATTTACAGGAAGAATTCAGGTTCAGCATAGGAGAAATTCTGAGCAACTAATTTAGGCTGTTACATGAATTCAGAGAATGTCTGTCTTCTACTGCATTCCTTCTGAATGCATCTCTTTACTGGATAGCCAAACACAGCAGCGACAAGTCTGCCTCAACTCTGCTTCACCACTTCTACATCACTGTGGTCAATGAGACTGCATCTCCCCTCCACAGTTTTTTCAACTGTTAATTTATCACCATGTGCACATTCAGAGCAATAGCACAAGGCAGGCATCTCAATGTGGTAAAAGTGGTAAATAATGAGATACTAAAAAAAAGTATAGTACACATCTTACAACGTACTTTTTACCTGTTTACCAACAGACAGTGAAGAAAGAAAGACTTCCGAACAAAAGATCTGGGATCCATGTCCAAAGAAATGGTATCCTTCTCTATAACCTCACAGACCAAAGCAACCAGAGATAAGTTAATTCATCTACCTCTCTCATCATCTACATATGCATAAAATTAACTTAACATCAAACTAATAAACACATGATAATATTGCCTTGCAAATCTTTACTCATGACATTTACCATTCCACCTTTCACCTCAAGCTGATAAACCATTTTGTGTCACTGAGGTCTGATCTCAGCATGAAATGGGAAGAGGCGTGAATTGCACTGTGCTCTGAGTTACAGTCAGTGGTTTTAAATGAGTACCCCGGGAAACATAATGAAAGAACTCAAATGCTTTTCCCATTATCATTTTCTGTAATGATTTTTTGTTGTGACTGATTAGTTCCATCTTATTAAGAGATACGGTAACCTTTTAAAATTTCTGTGTGGAGAGAATGAAAGTAAACTAAGACCGGGGAAATGTAACTAAATGCAATTGAAAAATGAAGAGGAAAAGCTTGCTGTCATGATGTTGTTATTTATCATATGTGCTCAGGGTGTCTTTGGGATAAAAGCTCAAACTTCACAGTGGAAATTCAGTTCCTACAAATATTACAAAAACTTTAAACTTCCTGTGTGGAAACAGTGAGAAACTGAGGTTCCAGCAGTGGTCCTAGACACCTTCAAGATCCTGCTCCTTCACACCTATGCCATCACTCAAGGGGAAAGCAAAGGGACACTGACTGAGGGTGGGCTTTCCTCAGGCCTTTCTAGGACTCAAGGGCTTCCCCAGGGTAATGCACCTGGCATTTCCTATCCCTCAGCTCCCACTAGAAATGTAAGGATCATGTGAGGCTTTTGCACAAGTTTTGAAGGGCTCAGCAGACCGCAGTTAAGAGTCTGAAATTGTGGTCAGCTTATCAGTTGCATAGTCCTCATTGGTCATGAAACAACCCACTGCCAGCAGCCAAGGTTTCTGTGTAGATCACCTTCTGACCTAGCACAATTATCAAGGACTTAGAAGAATGCTGTGGCTGTGATCTTTGGGCAGGAAGGCAGTTTCCTTGGAGGAAAGCAGGTAAGGTGTAAAAAGTAATTAAAAGCCTTGTATAAATGGTAATCCTGTGACTATGATAGATACTGTGGATGTAAACTGTCTCTTACAACCTGTAAAAATACAAATAGGTGCTATTCCATATCACCTCACTGCTGAGGCAATGAAGACAGTCTAGACAGAGCCTGAAACTTCTGAACTGTTTTATTGTAAATTGTATTAGCCCGACATGCTACCTTGACTCAATTAACAGCCTAACAATTTAGTAAGTTTAATGTCAAGTGTTCTGCTTAAAAAAAAGGGGTTTTTTTTTTAAAAAAAGAGGAGAAAGTACAAAAGCTCACAATATATAATGGGAGCCTTGTAATAGGGTGGCAGATAAAAGGCATCATGTCACTTAAGATAAGTTCCCAAAGAGGAAAGCATGCTTTATCTTATGCACTAGCACTGCAAAGAGAAAGAGAGTCATTTTATTCATGTCTGCATTTGTGTCTGGCTTCTTATCTGCAAGATAAGAAACAGAACTGTGCAACTACTGCAGGCCTAGGCTGAAAAGCCTCAAAGTGCTCTAACACTCTGTAACACTACAGCAAATTTTCTTTAATAGGTATTATCAGAAGTGAAAAAATTACATGTTGTAAATTTTCTCTCCTCCTCTGCCCTCATTACAATGCAGAGATTAAGTTTTCTCTGACATCTCCCATCTTTCAAGACTAGCTGCATTTAACACGTCCAAAGCTTTCAGCTAGGGAACACCTTGAGCTAAGACTGGGAGCTTTTCTCTAGTTTATCTTTGAAACTATCCGGGTTCTTCACTTAATATCCTAACAGACATGGACTTCTACCATAGCAGCTAAGAAAAACTATTTGGAAACAGTGTCTCTTTCTCTTACTGCATTATTTAAGCCAAGAGAATAAATTACATACCATAACATCCTTTAAGAAAAAATCTTTGACAGTGGCCTATAACAGCAGTTCTTCATTCTGCTGGTGATGAATGAACCACCAGAAAACCCCTGAATACTGAAGGGGAGGAAAGTGATTATCTGCTTCCTAGAAGGGGACAGAAAACTGTTTTCCCTTTGACAGAATAAGCCCAACAAACAAAAAGATGACTGAGAAATTGAAGAGCTGTGGGGTAAGTGCATGACAGTCACTGGGGTACCTTGGTATGCTAAAAGTTCACTGGAGGTGTGCTGAGTTTCACCAAGAAAATCAGTGTTGGATCCAGTGCTTGGAAGTTGGTGAGAACATTATGCAATAGGTGTATGTATAATAATCTGAAAAACTATCAAAACATATTAGTTTACTAGTCATGTAGAGGTGAATTAGTAACTACAGTTACTAACAGTTACTAACTAGTAACTACATAGGTCTTGAATTCAGAATTTCCTAGACTGGAAAAGACCTTTAAGATCACCTAGTCAATTGTTAACTTAACACTGCCAAGACCTCAACTAAACCATGTCCCTCAGCACTATATCTACATGACTCTTAAAACACCTCCAGGGATGAGGACTCAACCACTGCCCTGGGCAAGCTGCTCCAGTGCCTGATAAACCATTCAGTAAAGAAATTATTACAAATATCCAATCTAAACTTCCCTTGGCACAACTTAAGGCCATTTCCTCTTGTTCTATCACTTGTTACATGGTTAAACAGACTGACTTCCACATCTCTACAACCTCCTTTCAGGTAGTTGCAGAGATCTGTATGTTCTCCCCTGACCCTCCTTTTCTCCAACAGCTAAACAACCCCAACTCTTTCAGCCACTCCTCAAGACATGCTCTAGGCCCTTCACCAGCTTTGTTGCCCTCCTTTGGACACATTCTAGTACCTCATTGTCTTTCTTGTAGTGAGGGGCCCAAAACTGAACACAGCACTTGAGGTGTGGTCTCACCAGTGCCGGTTACAGGCAGGTTACTCACTTCCTAGTCCTGCTGGCCACACTATTCCTGATACAGGTCAGGATGCCAAGTCCCTCTCTCTTGAGCAGCTTTCCAGTCACTCCTCCCCAAGCCTCTAGTGCTGCTGGGGGTTGTTGTGGCCAAAGTGCAGAACCCAGCATTTGGCATTATTGAAACTCATACAATTGGCCTTGATTCACCAAGCTAGTCTGTCTAGATCCCTCTGCAGAGCTTCCCTACCCTCAAGCAAATCAACTCTTCCACCCAGCTTGGTGTCATCTGCAAAATTACTGAGGGTGCACTTGATCCCCTCATCCCTATCATTGATAATGATATTAAACAGAACTGGCCCCAGTGCAGAGCCCTGGGGAACACCACTTGTGACTAGATGTCAACTGGATGTTAATTCCATTTACCACTACTCTTCGGGCCTGGACATCCAGACAGTTTTTTACCCTGCTCATTTTCATTGAAATCTCTACTGTGGTGCTTTAATGGTTCTAAAACAAACTGTGAAGGTCAGTATAAAATGTGTCCTATCATAACTAAATAGAAAATCTTTTCAAAATGAGCACCTACCAAACTACATATTGTAAGGTATATCACTTTCTGTAATTTTCCTTGGCTCCATGTGTCTAGCTGAGGGCAATATAATTATATGCATTTATTTAAATAAACAATCAGATGCTTAAACAAATTTGACATTGACCTGATTACTTATTATTGCTGTTTTTCAGGGTGGGCTTTTTAAGATCCGGTAAAGCAAGTGAAGCATTTTTCCTTTATCTGTTTTCAGAGATGTCTTAGTATATCACAGGTAATAAGGAGGTTGTTTGTATTGTTTGTTGCTAGAGTTGCACGTACATCAGTTTTTTTCCTTGATTGTAGCCTCTTTGATTGTGCTAAAGCAAAAATAACACAGAAAAAAAGAAGCAAACAGAAAAAATGAAGAATTCAGGAGATATCTGGCATCAATAACTTCTAGAAAGTCATAGTACTACTGGCAGAGGTTGGGTGTTGTTGCAGCTTGGATGTGATGGGACAAAACTGTGCGTTCACACAACATTATGTGATGTAGGCACCAGCTGGTATTAATGGAAGAACTAAAGCTGCCTTATCCTTCTCTGGCTCAATAAATAATTGCCTGAGTTAGATTAATAATAACAAAAAAGCTATTTTCCAGGCAGCAGGCATAGTTACACAGCAGTTTTGCCAAGACTTCAAGTCTAAAAGGCATAAACAATGAGAAACTCTTCTCCAAATGCATTTGTTTTAACTCTTTTTATCTGATGGTATAGCAAGATAGCACTTAAAGCACTGATCCTTTTACTTTCTTAGCATTCATGTTAGTGCATATACTTCTAAAGTGAGCAAGCTTTTTTAAGAAGTACTGTGGAATGTCAGGTATTAAAAAAACCGTATATTAAGACATGGATAATTGCTTCAACACCATTCTCCAGTGCTCTACATAATTTGAAATCAAAAGAAAACCTTATGCCCCATTCATTTATAAATAGGCCTGCTTTTACATAATTACGGGACAGGTGCCCATTTAAAGTTGGACTGACGATACCCATTGCTTCCATGTGGATAATTTCAAGTTGTTTTTTTTTTTTTTGTTCAAACGCTTCTAAAATGAAGGATTACCACTAATGAGCTTCATCAGCAAGCCTTTATGCCTGTTAGTATCCATCTTGTATATTTGCAGAGGCATTTAGTAGCTAAACATCAGAGACCAAGTCCCTGCTCTTGCTGTTCGTAGCTGCCTCCGTCTCTGAGAGGGACAAACCTGACCCTCAGTACCTATCCTCCTTGTACTGGTACCCAGCCTCCCTCACACCTGGGATGTGATACAGGCTGTAGGACAGCCCAG
Organism: Megaceryle maxima; assembly: GCA_024605025.1. Taxonomy (NCBI): domain Eukaryota; kingdom Metazoa; phylum Chordata; class Aves; order Coraciiformes; family Cerylidae; genus Megaceryle; species Megaceryle maxima. The sequence goes on along the minus strand of JANHGN010019618.1, from coordinate 14,662 downwards.
GACATGCACACAGTCAGAGCTTAGTCAACTTTTTCTCTAGACCTAGGAGCTGGGAAGCACCCTTTTAAGTGGAAACAATGATATTGGTTTTATACAAATCCTTTGTATTTCATTCACCTAAGCAAAGCAAGAGCAGGATCAGACCCATCTGCTCTGCTGTAAAACAATTACAGAGAGAATTGGTTCCCTCAGCCTAGGTGAAAAGCTCATTTTCATTGAAATCTCTACTGTGGTGCTTTAATGGTTCTAAAACAAACTGTGAAGGTCAGTATAAAATGTGTCCTATCATAACTAAATAGAAAATCTTTTCAAAATGAGCACCTACCAAACTACATATTGCAAGGTATATCACTTTCTGTAATATTCCTTGGCTCCATGTGTCTAGCTGAGGGCAATGTAAACATTTTCTTACGTTTCAGCATCCTCTCTGCAAGATGGCAAACAGTAACTCATTTATTTTGTTAAAGCTCAAATAAAAAGCATACTTATAGTTCATATGTTTGTTTCTACATTATCTATAAATGTTGTCTATATTGCAGCATTTGCAGTGCCATAAATCAATGTTTCTATATTAAAATCAGGTTCTGCCAGATCTTGAAAGCTTCCTTTTAATTCAAAGAAAGACAAATCTAAGAAAATCCTAAATCCTCCAATTCTGAATACATGGCTGAGAAAATAAGCCAAATATTTGATAGCCAACTTTCTTTTTACCCTAAAGATAAAGAACTACAAACATGTGACAAAATCACCATGGTTACAAAGTCTTCACCCTACTGAAGAGTGATATGAGTTAACATATAGCCTAAAGAATCAACAATTTATTGCCTTATTCGCACAGAAATGAGTGAGATTCGGTTAAAAATGTTTCTTGAGGTTCCTTTAAGTCATGGTCTCATAAAATCAAGCTTAAGGACTGTCTACATCTGGGCCTAAACTATAGCAGTTGGTTTATCACACAATAACCCCTCCCCAACAGAGAAGAGAGATTGTGAATAGGAGGAGACCCATAGGTTGAAATGAAAATGGGTTTAATGAAACAGCAAAAATAATACCAATGCCAGTGTAAGGCATACAAAGTTTTACTCAGATAAGCAAATGTATTAGGGTCACAATAAACAAGCAAGCCCCTTCAGGGATAAGATGAAGCAGAAGGAGAAAGAAGAAAAGAAGTCCAAGCAGGACAAGCTGGATCATGAGAAACCCTGTCCTTAGCTTCTCTGTTTCTAATGAGCATGATATTTATGGTAAGAGATATACCCACAAGCTAACCTGGGTCAGCTGCCTTGGCTGACTCAAAAACTGTTATCGGCCTGCGGACCATGGCTCACCTATGATTCTGTCCCAGTTAAACCAGGACCCAGGATATCCAAAAATATTTTGCTCTCCATCAAAACATTGAAGTTGTATGAAAAGAAGTGACAATTTATTATCACTCAGTGCTTTCAAATTCAAGTCAACTTCAGGAAGGAAATGTTCTAGAGAAATTACTCTTCAAGCTTTTTAATTCTTAAAGAAAACCTACACTTATCCAAGGCCATTGACTTCAAGGGCAGCTTTAACTGAATTGCACCCCTGTTTTGTAATCAGTGATGAACTGTGTACTGTTTTCTTGCCATGAACTGTATCTTAGAAGTGTTACAAAAATGATATGTTATTCAGATCTGTATGAGTACTTAACATATTTATTATTCTACTGTTCAGCAGAAAGGCTGAATATCAGAAGAATATTCCTCAGAGAAAATGGGTACAATCTGGAAATGCACCTATCATTCCAGTACAATAGAAAAAGACGTTGGCTCCAGAAGAGATAAAGCAAATAATTTCCTTTATGATCTTCATTAAGGATGAGCCTGTATTGAATTACATTAAGAGTTTTTATCATTCAAAGATATTTCTCATTATTTTGCTTGGCAACATTAGACAGCCCCACACAGTGAAATCTACAAATAAGTCTTAGGAAGCAGACACTTTTAAATGAAGTGTAGATAAGCATTTTAAAATCAGAAGCTCAATCAGTTTTAGCAAGGAACATCTTTATATTCTTTTCCATCCACACTAATTCTGTGTCAACTAAAAATGTCATTATTGTTCTTTTTTTGTTTGTTTTTTTTTTTCCTATTAAATTCAGCTTCACTTGAAATTCTTTATATAAGATCTGTGAATGGAAAAAAGAAATATTCAGAAAAACCCTGTTGGGGTTTTCTCACCAAAAATCCTTCCTGAAACAGAAAAAATTTCACCCTATCTTCAAAGACTGCCTATGTAAATCATCCCAGCATGCATTCCTTTCTTTGTTATTTAGTACACTGAGAAGTAAAACTTCTTTACAAGAAACATCAGAAAACAAGTGGAAAGGAGAGTTGTAAAGACAAATTTGTGATACAGTGTGCTGATATGGGAGTAGAACATTAAGTTACTTGTTCTTCAGCTTAATTTTAGGGGCTTGTGTAACTGTGACTTCAATTCTATTTGACTTCATAAGTCAAAGGAACAACTGCCTTTTTTATTTTTTATTTTTCTTAATTGAAATTTGTTTTAAACATCCTGAATTGTCAAAGTTTTTATTCGCTCCTCACTCAGCCCCCTGTTCCTCAGGGCCTATGGACAAATACATGACAGGAAAAGTGGTGAGCCCTGTTAAAGATAGAGGTGGTTAAGATTAGGTGCCTAGGATGATGGAAGCATTTTACATCTGTCTAAAACACAGGGCAGTCAGAAAAAAAATCAACTTACACTTAGGTAATTCCTGAAAAATATTTGTCTAATTTTTTTCTTTAAATTCTCCTTTAAGCAGTGAGATGGATTGTCTATGATCCTTCTATTAAGTGTTAATAAGGCTTTAGCTGGAATATTAATTCAAAGAAGGTTGTGGACAATTTGGAGAAAGATTGGAAGATAGCACAATTTCAGACTAGAAGTAGATTTAAGGACTAGGAAACTTGACCTAGCAGGAAAATCTGAAAGTACTGGGGTTATTTAACCCAGAAAAGACATTGAAAGTATAATGGGTGGGTATGATAAAAAGTTTACCATATGAACCATTGGCACTGTAAATCCGTAACACCTAGGAAAGGAAATACTTTCATTAAAACTGAAGGTGTAAATCCTCAGTTTTCATACTAGGGAAATCTTTCTACAGCCAGTCATAGTGAGTCACTAGTACTCTCTACCCAAACATCTCCTTGGAAAAAGGCAAGAACAGTTGACTCTTATGAAAAACAGGGTGAACTAAATGACCTCTTAATGTTCCCTCACATTCTGTTTTTCTAAGATTTATCCTTTTGTGAAGAAATTGGTTCTAATACTTATCTTCAATCTGTCACATTTTCTCAATCCTAACTTGATGGCACTGTGAACAGCTTCTCTTTTCCCACTTTTCAGCAATATTTCACTTTTTTGAAATTCTTACTGTGTTACTCCTCAGCCTGCTTTCAATTTTTCTTAATGTCATCTAAACTTGAAAAAAGTACACTGTCTACTTCCATGATATTCCCTTTCTTCTCACCATTCCTCTTATTCTCTAATGTAACTTGTTGCATTATACAACATTTACTAATACAATTGCAATCAGGGCCATAGTTGTATTAAGCTAGTTAATAAGGAAATTCTGCTATTTCACAGATAAAAATGTAATATATTTTTAAAATGTCAACAGAAGTCTGCAAAAGAAGGGTGCTAGTGGAAAACTTGTATGCCTATACATGCCTAAAAAAATTGTTAAGGCTGTCACTGTCATGGATCTTTAGATTAACAAAGAGTAGATTCAGATGTTTATTCTAGAATGACACAGTAGCACATTCCAATTCTTTTATAAATGCATTTGCTAACAGCTTGGTATTAGATAGCTTTAAACATAACCTTTTTTCTTACTCCTTGTTGTTGTTGTTGTTGTTGTTGTTGTTGTTGTTTTTTGTTGTTGGGTTTTTTTGTTTGTTTGTTTTGTTTTGTTTTGTTTTGTGAAGTACAGCTGGACTCATAAGCCAAGAAATATTGCTCTGAAATTCCCAAATGATATAATATGAAGTATCTAATGACCTTGTCAGCAGCATAATTTGAATGGCTCTCTAAGTAAAATTTACAGGCAGCTGTATAAGGCTACTAAAGAAGTCACAGAAACTATCATAATTCTTATAGATGACTACACTTTGACAGGTGTAATCATTCAGTTGGTTGGTTGTTGTCTTCTCAGCCTAAGCTAATTACAATTACCAATGAACAGTTTTCTTGCCATCAGAATGCATGTAAATATTCCTGCACAACACAGTCCTGTACATTGCAAGTATAATAGCTTGATCAAAAGTATATTGGGTATATTTCATACCATGAAAAGCCTTAGGATACTAAGAAGCACTTCATGAAAACTGAGAGAGAAAAATTTTTAAATTGCTTCATGCTTTTTTCCCCATGCTCTCTTTCTCACTTTGGATTCATGTTGGTTTTGATAGTGGGCAATGTCAAAAAGAGAAGAAAAGCTCTATGTATGAGAACTGCTAATGATTTGTTTGGTAACACGATAGCTCTCTAAAATGTTGGGGGTTTCACCTGTATTATTGTATAGATAAGAGCTTTTCTCAGTGTAAAGAATCTCAGAAATTTTGGTAAGCAACTCAACAAGCAGCAATACAATCTGAGCTTTGGATTTTCTGGATGTTTTTACTAATATACACCAAGCTTTCTTTGGTTCAAAGCATATTATTGTAGTTCAGAGTGTGCTATTGAATAGCTGCGTTATGTCTAGTTGGAGTTACTAATAGAAAATTAATAAAATTTAATTAAAATAAAATTCATAGAAAACTGTTTAAAGAACAGTGTATAATAAATGGTATTCCAGTGCAGTAATATAGACAGGAGTAAGAAATAAAGAGGCAGTGAGAAAGCCAGGTAGAATTGAGAATGTCAGGGAGAACACTTGCTCTCAAATTCACAGATTAACTGGAACATGTCAAATTTATTATTAGAGAATTTTGGCATAGTGAGTGGGATTGAAATAGCATTGGTGAAAGAAATTTTTAAGTGGTGGTTATGTTTGGAAACCATCTTTTTGTCTGACAGCAGCAATACATGAACCTTCAAGATAAAAAAACAGTCAAGAAACAGGATGATATGAACAGTCCTGGGGATTAGTAAGAACGTTTATGTAAGATTCTAACTAGTGCATATGGAATAATTTGTACCAAGATACATTTTTATTTCAAATAATCTTGAAATTACATTTTTTCTTGTGCCACTGGTGTCAGCATTTACCATCAAATTAGACATTTCATGCCTGTGTAGCTGAAGATATTTATACCTCCGCATACAAATGTGCGATAGGCAACCTAGTAAACACAGCAGTGTATTTTCACATGGCAGATGCAGTTTTGTAAATGTATAGTAAAGTCCCACTTGAAAATCTGTCAGGTAACTTTTTACTAAAGGATACAGACATGTTAGAAGGCATGTTTAACACAGGGGTTAAGGAAACAAGAGAAAGTGCAGCAGTGTGTAATTATCTCAGAGGCTACAATAATGTTGCAATTCCATTACTTCAGAGATCTCAAAGTCACTCATTTTTATGTTCTGTTGATCAGAATTGGAGCATGCCAGTTTGGCATGTCTATGCTTCAGCAGAGACAATCTTAAATTTATTTAATCTGAAAACTATAGTAAATCAAACTAAGCACCTGTGGTTTTATTCTGATTAGTGGAATAAAAAAGGCACAAGGGATTGGACTGTGCTTTAATGTAAAAAACAAATTGCCAAGCTCAAGACCTTTTGTTTTGACTAAGGACATATGGAAAAGCAAACTGGTAATGAAACCAGTTTAGGAGCATAAAGTTATCTTTACAGCTTCTTGGAGGAAGACATCTGCTTTTCCACTTTAATAATCAGTGACATCCAAAAAAAACATAAGTTAATGGCTAATATGGGCCATGTGCTCTTTTGTAAAGAGAAGCAGCAAAACATTAAAAACTAACTAAAACTTATGGGCCCTAACTCTTTGTAACATCTTCGCCCCAAAACTGATGCAATTATCAGTTTATGATCTCCACATGGATTTCTTCATTTGTTTATTCAGTATGCCTAACTGTTACATAGAAAAGCTACAGTGACCTCAAAATTACCTGTAAGGGTTTATCTTTTTATTTTGATTCCATAAACCATTAATCTACTTTAGTTATAGGATCTCTAGATTATCTGGAATTAAGTTTAGTTTTTAAATGTCACATGGACTTCTGTCGTATATTTTGATATTTGACTCTTCAGCTTTATTTCCTGTACATTGTAAGGGACACAGTGTATAAACATTAACTGCTGTGTGGTTTGGTTTTTTTCAATAAAAAAATTCCTATAATACTATATTGAAACCCAGAGCCAAAACCCTTGTATTTCAAAATCAAAGTCATGATTCTGTGCATTTATTTTTCTCTTCTTCCTGACAGTCAATAAGCATGCTTCAAATATCTGTGTTAGGCATTATTCATTTGTTCATAAAGGATTTTACACTTAGCTTGTTTTCTTCTTTTACTCATATGAGCTTCAGCTGTTGCCCATGGAAACACATGCTGCACAGCTGACCACTAGTCTCAGTGCATGTGTCAGATCAACATTTGGGAAGGTAATATTATTTATTAATATATTCAGCAGAATCAAAGTAGTTTAAGGCTTAGAGTTATAACCACGCAAATCAAATCTCTGAACATCCTCATTACACTGACTAGGTAGAGCAAATCTCAACTGAGGCAAATTTTCTTGAACTTTGAGAAAGTTTGGCTCATATGAAATTTGAATGACATAATACCTTGTAAGATGATGTGCACAGAAATAAATTGTTCACAGTGATACAGATATAGCCTACATATTTCTTCAGAATTTGATGCAGATAAACTAGAAAGCTATTAGGTACACAGCTGCAGAGGCAGATCATTTCAGTTCCATGGATTTTCTGTAAAGAGACTCTCTGGCTAATAGATCTGCCTAATTAACTGCCAAATATGCTATGGGTCAAGGACACGGTTGTAAAAACTTCCTAGACTAGAGCCATACAGAATCATCTATTCATTTATTCTAATGCACATTAGGTCAGTAACATTTTGTTAACATATTTTATAATTATCTATGAAATGAGTATAACCACAGGATGTGAAAAATATTTAAACAGATGGTTAACAATGAATTGTTGGTTACCAAATGTAACGGTTTGACAGATGACAGATTGTATATATCCTGCCAATTTGGCAATATTACCAGGATCGGTGATGAAACTGTTCATGGCTCAGGATTTTTGTTTTCTCTTGCTTTCTCCTTTCTTTTCAGTCAGAAGCTAACTGAAATTCAAACACTAGCACTATTAAAATAGATATACAGCATGCCTCTAGTGCAAAATCATTATACTGTCAACAGTACTCTTAACATTTACAAGAAGTTTAGTAATCCCAAAGTTCTTTTAGAGAAAATCTATCATGAGGAAAATTTTCAGGGTCACAGTCTGACTTTGATAGATGACACCAGAGGTACTAGTGAGTTGAGATACTGATTTCTGAAAATGAAGAGATTTCTCCTATTTTTTTTCTGATTACTATTAGAAATTTAGTTATTAATGCTAAACATCAGTAGGAAACATTATTTCAGTTTAATCTGATAGATAATTTTTCTTGCACAGCTCTCAATTTGCTGCTCAACCTAGAAAAGTTTTAACTGCACTTCAGATACACTGATATAAAATATGGCTTTTCCAGTTATACGCTGTTTTAATTTTGTTAGTGAAAACCACCATGCAATAGAGTGATAATTATCAAAAATGTGAAATAATGATGTGTACACATATTTCACAAAAAAATGAAAAAATTAAAAAAGTGAAATAAAAGCCTGTCAGTTTTAAGGGAAATTGGGTGAGCTCCAGATTTAGTTTACAAAGGAGCAAAGGGAAATTCTATTCATCCCTCCAATTTGCAATAGGCTTACAAAACATTCAGTTTGTCCATCACAGTACTCTGTATTCAGCTGCTTTTTTTTTCCCCAGTCTCACACTAGATAATTCATGGATTATGAATAAAGGTAAAAAAAGAAAAAATTAAATCTAGCTATTTGTTACTGACTGCAAAACAATACTTTCTATAAACAGCAAAATCTTAATCCTGCACAAGTAAAAATATTTTCCCAGTTCAGCTTTCTAGTAGCTTATCTCTGGAATTTAAATTCTACCGTAATGTTGACTGTCTCTGAATCTAAAAATAGCCTTTTCATTTGACATGTGATACTCAGGTTCAGGTTTATTTGAGCTGATTAACAGATAATCAACATTTGGCACAAATGCCTGATTAAACCTCACATCTAAAGCTGGATGTGCAGAGCTAAATGTTCACTCCTGTCATTAGATTCTAGATATTACTAAACAAATGCTGTGGATTATAAATAACACCTACATATGCGTTTGATATTGTCTCCATAAAATGAGTTCAACATTCAAATGAGAGGGGCTAGTGTAAAAACCTTTAAAGGTAAATTATGCATCAGAAATTGATACACCATAGGAAAAAACCACCAAATTAAACCTAAATAAGTCATGAAACATGCCTTATCTATTGCTAACCTTAAAGAGAGACAAAAACTTACCAGTTTTACTGGTAATTGATTACATCAATTTATCATTTATTATTAGGACATTATTTTAAAACCTTCTTTATTAACCTATGCAGGAAACTAAAGAGCAAGTTTTTCCTCTAAAATCTCTGCATTTTCTTTGGTTTATATTATTGCCGTTATACAATACTACATAAAGTTGACTTCACCACCATGCTAGAACCCTCAATTCCATTCCATACTTAAATAAATAAATAAATAATACTGCATTTTATTGCAGATCCCATAGTTGGATGACTGGATCCAGATTTTATTAATAAAATCATCAAGTATTGACCTTTGGCTAGATGCCTCTCATTTTCCTTTTCTCCAAAAAATAATAAAATTTAGAAAAAAATCAGGAAAACCTAATAAACAGAATAAAGTCTCACCCTCTGAGGAAGTATTTAATGTTCAGCTTTAATAGTCACAACCTCCTACCAAATAACAATTAAATGTCTATAATATTTGGAACATATGTTTTTCCTCACATAAATAATGAAAAACTTTCTTCTGTTTTGACAACAGAGGTGCAACCACTTGTGCTTACCAAAGTATGGCTTCCCTTAGTATGCATTTTGCCACTCCAGTATATCATGCTGTCCTGTTAAATCACATGCTTTTCTCCTTTCAGATTAAATCTTGAACTGCTTATATTGCTTTTTGGTTTGAATTTGGAGTCACTATTAAAGAACAGTGGGGCAATAACCACGGGGTGTACTGAATATCAGACTAAATTTACTGAAGGATTTTCCCTGACTTTGTTTTTTACTTTAGAATATATGCATCTAGTCACAGAAAATTCAAGATAGCAAAATGTCTGCTTTTCTGCCTCCCAGTTTCTTATTTTCCTCTTTCTATCCTGTTCTTTCTCAATATGTAAAGATATTACAGGTTGACAAGAACAAATACTGAAGGAATTTCCAATTTCAGAAGCGTGCTATTACTGTTAATGAAAACACAGAGACTGTTCCTGCAGTTTAGAATAGAAACACTTAATAAAGAAGAAAAAATGCTATGCTTAATTTAATATTGTACAGTAACGCCAAAATATATATGTTATCTGAAGATACTAATGTATTATTTAGAACAAACATTGGTTTGTACTTCAAAAGTCACTTTTTGTAGGGTCGGGTCTGCATGATATATGCAACTGAAGAAATTTGCTAGAAAGCCAGAGGTGTTTTTCACAGTTATAATGACCATGAAAATAAGAGACAAATTACAACCTGTTATGTGGTACAAGACTGATGAATCTTCATAAAGTTGCATAAAAGTGAAAAAAGCTAATTATCTGTTACATTAAACTATTGAAAAAATTATATGTGCTTTAAGGTAGAAAACAGCCCAAAATGGAATAAGGAATACAAGAAATACAATAGTTGTGCCAAGAGAAGACAGAATAAAATTAGCAATTAAAAACCAAATGTGATTGTTGGGTAACATAGGGGAATTGAAATTGCAGTCCAGAAATTGCATTTCAATTTCTCTAATGGATAATTACATGTTAGACTCTAATGTGGAGGAAATTCCTTTATAAAACAATCCCTTTATCGTGCATTACATATCATTTGCAAGGCACACGAGGAAAAAATTCTCCCTTTTCTTGCAGACACTGAGCAGTTTATTTTTATAGAAATATATTGCAAACAAAGTACTGATGCACACAGTACTGTGTACAGGCTGTAGCCTTTATGAGGTTTTATTGCAAAACTTATTATGAAGTATATGAAACCTTTGTGACCTTTATGTAACAATCATGTGTTGAGAATATAATTAGAACATGTAGTTTGGAGTCAAAGTAGTAACTCCAAAGTTATAACTTCTTTCTGCTTAATTTTTGGTAGTCTTTTCATATTTCTAGCATACATTCCTTCTTCCTGAAATAGAACTGCCAGCTACACAACATCAGTGGAGATCTTTTTGTTCGTCAGAAAGGCTACTTAGAGGGCATTAAATTCTAAGGGAAATCCTAGTTTTATTGTTTTAAATATAAAAAATGAAGAAGTTTTCCAAAGATTATTTTTATTCCTGTTACATGCAAGAGCACCAGATCTTGTTATGGTATGTAACAATATGTTGGAAAACTACTATATCAGAATTTTCTGATAAAAATTCCTTAGGGGACAAACCTATCATTATTTGCTTCTGTCATAAAGAAAATACTTCCTATCAGAAACAATTGACTATTGCAGCTGTTTTAGTCCTACTGTCTCAGGTGATCTACTAGAGATACCAAAAAGCTTGTATCAGAACAGCATACATTTCTATACTAGAAGAGTGTGGGAATTTATAAATTCCTTTCAGATTCTGCTTTGGAGAATAGTTAAGAGCTCCTCCAACAAAAATTAATTAATCCCAATGATTAATGCTGAGAAGAAATAACACTACTGCTGCTGTTGTAAAATACTACCCAAAAACATAACTAAAGAAGATCTAAACCAGAAATGGTAATAGAAGATACTTGCTAGCCACATGTAGATGAACTGAACATAGTATTGCAGCGTTGTTGCCAGGCGGCAGAGAGCATTTGTGAGCAATGGAAAGCAGAGACCCCGTGGTGTAATCACGTATTCATCAGTATGTTTGGTCTGCACTTTTGGTTTGCCACATCAGCAGCTTTGCTTTCCTAGTATTACTTCTGGTGTTGCTTTGTATAGATGGAATAAACATTCCACACAGGACATCTTTAAAGAGAACATTATTATAAGTAGTTAAAATCATTCAGAACAGAAAAGGTTAAGAAATATCCTATGCTGAAGTTTATGCTTAAAAATGAGATTTCACATTCAAGGAAGGCACAGTCTGGATCCAGATGAAGCATCAGTAAAACAGGTACTATAACAGTAAAAGGAATATTAGCAAGTTGTAGCAAGTTTCAGTTGGGAACATTGTTGATGGCATATTACTTACACCAGACATGTGGATGACAGCAAATCTAACACCAACACTTGGCCCTGGAGAATTAATAAGACTAACATATGCTCCTTCTCTGAGTTCTGTACACCACTGACAGAGACAGGTTCCCTGCCAACGTGATCCTTTGGAGTGACCCAAATATCTATTAATTTGGGGTATAATTGTTTTCTCATTGAAAGCTAACTAGGCTGAAGTGTCTCTTTCCTAAGACTTACTTGGGTAGCTTGAAAGTTACGTTTTCTCTGATCAGTTCTGAAAAACAGCCCCTGGAAAGGAAACCTGTTATGCTTTTGCACTCCATTATCAGTTTGTGTTCTACACACATTTGCTCCCAGATGATGAACTGTGGAGAATAGTCCTGTAATTAAGCAATTATTGCCAAATTGTTGGAAATTTTTGCCCAAAATAAATACTGAAGGTAAATACAAGGTGGAACAACCAAAAAGCCCATTATCTTTCTAATATCTCCAGTGATCATATTTCTGTGACTATGGCTGCAAAAGTACAGCAGACAAAACCATCTAAGTTCATCTCAGAATAAAACTAATGACAGCGTGTATTAGAAATAATTTGTGCTTAAATCATATCTGGTATTGCAAAAGGCTGTAGCCATTGTGAGTCTGACTGGGTTGCCTCCAGGATATGAAAACTGGAAAGTCAGGTTACAGAAGTGTTGTATAAACCGGGCAGCCAGTACATATGTGATGTAAGGTACAACCCACCAAAATTTTTACTACAGCAAACATAGAGCTGGGACCTCAAATGAAAGCACAGGAAACCCATTGGATTCAATGATCTGAAAGGTCTCTTCCAACCAAAACGATTCTGTGATTCTGTAAATTGCAGTGGATAACCACAGAAGAGGCTCAGAAGAGACTGGATTTTGCAAAGGCGTATCTCAACTCTAAGTTAGTTACTCTAAGCTGTAAGTATACAAAGCCACTAATGCAAATATAACTATTTTGGATGTAGATAAAAGCATTCCCAAACCCATTATGAATGCCATTTTCTATACTGTAAATGCCTTTGACATATAAAGCAGCCAGCCATAGGCTAATGGATTTAATACAGGACAGTGATTTAGCAAGCTGTGTTCCCTAAATCCATCTGCTTATTACACTTTGGAAGATTTCTAGCTTCAGATATTTGAGAAACAAAAAACTTTTTACTTAATTACTTGTAACTTCCATTTCCTGCTAAATAGCCTTTCTTTCTCTTTGAACTAATTGTCAGAACACGTATTCACTACAGGGTTACTGTTATCATTGTTCCATCCCATCCACCAGATTAAGCAAGCTAAGAGAGTGTAGGGCATTAATTCCTTAAGGAAACATTGTAGAACTCCCTTGCCAAGAACTACTCAGTAAACAGGAACATCTGCAATTCCACAGTGTTTAGTGAAAACATGGTTGAGATCTCAGATGGTTTCTAAAGCATGTCAGGAATCTCTGCGGCTGCCTGGAGCGGACTAGGATCACATCTTGTGGCTCTATCTGATCACTGTCATAGCATATGGAACAGACACAGACAGAAGCATCTTCACTGGAAGAAGAGCAGATTCCTGGAAGCAAAGACCAGGTTAGAACTTAGAGACTGTACTTTTTTTTTTTTTTTTTTCTAACAACTTCAGTAAAAGTAAGCCTGGAAGGAAGGTATAGACTGGAAAACTTAATCAGAAAGGCATTTAACCAGGATCCTTGGGACAACTCAAGTGTCAGGCTAAAGGAATAATACTTCTGGCCTGCTCTGAAACAGGAAAACTGGTCACAATCTGAGAAGATGAGAAATAGTTCATCATTTTGAGTGAACTTCCCACTCACAACCTCCTTGCTAGGACTGCCTAAGAATACACTAAGAACAGGCTCCTGGAAGGTTAACATGTGAATGCAATAAATGCAATATTCTCAAGACTGGTTGATTCCAAGACCAAAAGAAGGGATCTCATGCTTCCATGTTGTTGGTGCTACCTGAAAGAAATTAAGTTTTCACATGCTGAAGGCCAGCAAAATGTAGATAGGATTTCTGAAGGGATTGCCAGATTAAATATCTTAGTCCAAAATAAAGACTGTAGGATTAGAAGTAAATGACTGAATTTGAAAGAAAATTGCCCCTCAAACCATTTCAAGTGCTGACATTCTGCCAATGTATAAAATAAATAATAGACAAGAAGAGCAATTATACACAGACTCCCCCTTATTTTTTTTGTTGGAACAATAAAGCTGGAGTCACAATTACATGCAGTGCACATAAAATGTGGTATAGAGCATAACCTGCAATACAACCTCATAAAGCTAGATAAGCCATTATGACCTTGCTGTCCCTGGATGGTTTAGAATCTTTCATCATTTGAAAATTGTCCCAAGATAGATGTGATCCAGCTGTAGAAAAGTTCATGAAGCAATCTCACTAGTAATATTGTACAAATAATAGTATGGAGAGCTCCTGTTACCTTGAGTTCTTTTTGCCCTTCACCAGGAAACTCTTAACTGGTTCCATCTTAGTGACACTAACAGGACACTGGTGAAAGTGCTTGGAGTGCAAGCATGCAAGACTCAAATGACAAAGCACATCATAAAATTAAGATACTTTCTAAACTTTATTATATTACAATGCATAGTATGTGAGAAAAGAAGTTCATATATTAAAGTAAGTTATTTCCTCAAGCAGTGGATTTGTAACTGTCAGTAGCATCATCTCAGATTTGAATTTGAAAATAAAAATATTGAACCTCTTTAGGCCCAAGGTGGATTCTATTTGGCACCTGAAAGTATCTGCTATAAATGTCCTTCCTCCTGAAGTGAGATGGGATTTGGTTCCTAGGACTGGAATATTAACTACTTCCTGATTATGGAAGCATCCCTAGAGAGAAATAGGACAAAAGGTGGAGATGAAAAAAAAATTATAATCACATACATGCAAGGACACAGGTGTTCTTTTTTTCCTAGAGTCTGATATTATTCCCTGTGTTTTGTACAGGGATATGAAAGTTATTTGCCAAAAGGTGATAGCATCCAATCTTTCTATTTCACAGATGCCTTCAATTTCCTAAAGAAAATGGTCTTTTAGAGGAAAGGAAAGGAAAGGAAAGGAAAGGAAAGGAAAGGAAAGGAAAGGAAAGGAAAGGAAAGGAAAGGAAAGGAA